>JAKSZP010003170.1:0-61556 GCA_022478985.1 Massospora cicadina
TTTGTTAAGTTGAATACCCATGAATGCTTGCTTCTGGTTGGCCAAGGTTTGGTTACTGCTAAACTCTTGGATCAAGGCGGTGTGGACCTGTTCCAAGGTGTTACACTCCTTCAGATGGGGAGTCATAATTTCCTGGGTGGTGCTGTCTAGGCAGGAGTGGATGTGCTTCACCTTTTGTCAGTCAGTGGCCTCCTCAATGGAACTCTCATAGGCATACAAGAAGGAGGCGATGCTCTTCCATCTGGGAGTGAACTTTTCCTTGAAGCTAGGTTTAAAGCTAGCGACAATAGGAGTAGAGAGGGTGTTAATGCCTAGGATAGGCGTCAGCTCTGAGATCATTGTTTCTGCATATTCTTGAGGAGTCCGCTGATCTAGCTGCCTCCACAAGCCTTCTAAGCCTTCTTGGATATATTCCCAGTTTTGACTGAGGGTGGAAGCGGACGCCTTGCTGTCAACCTGCTCCTTTAAGGACTGAATTTTGGCGTTCTGTAGTTGGAGCTGGTTTTTGATGGTGGCCAACTGGGTTTTGAACCCACAACATGTTGTCTCAAGCTGGGAGATGCGAGCATTGGTGAGCCTCATGAAAGCGCTGAGGTTATCCATCTCATCTGATAGTGCTTTGATGGAGACCCTGGGGTTGAGGGGAACACCGTCCGTTCAGAGCTTGCATCCCAAGGCCACCTTTTGGATCTGGTCCCGCAGGGCGGCCAGAGCAGTTATTATATCCCTTCGCCAGGGGTCTTTGGGTTTGCCTGAGGTCAGGGGGTCCGGAAGGCCCTTGAGGCCCACGTGGTCCCTTAAGTCCTGCTGGCCCTTGACGCCCTTCATGTCAAGAGAGTGTCTGTAACTCTCTCGTTCCCAGCAAGGTGATGTGGGATGCAAACCCATATTGCTAAGGAACTAGCTGTTAATAAAAAGGGTAAGAAGACACCTCAAACGGTGTCTGTGCCAATGGTACCCCAGGCAAGGGTGTAGAACGCAAAATATAAGATCAGGTATGTTAGGAACATAACAGCTTGAGTGGACCCCAGAGGGGAGTCCATAATCAAGTGTAGTTTGGCGTCTGGGAGCTTGGGTGCCTCGATCTGGAGGGGACCTGGGCGGCCCAGGAGCACCTGGGATTTTGGTGTATTGCGATAGAAGGTAGTGGCCCACATAGTTGGAGACCTCCATGAAGAGGTCCGACACAAAGTTAGCCCAAGGAACCATAAGTTAAACGTAAAAAACGGGTATTTTATTTAAAGGAAGTCGACCAACAAGGAATGTTGGTTGCAAAAACGTATTTAAAATGTGCCAGGGAAATTTGGGTTCTGTGGAAATGCGCACAAGCCTTGACGCTCCAATAAACAGACGCTTCCATCCGTTTTGGTAAAAATACACTGAAAGTGCCTTCACTCGAGTAATTAATTGAAGCCTTATTTTACCTGAAGTCAAAATCTCATAGCTGGAGTGGGACTCGAACCCTTGCTCTCCAACCAAGCGAATCAAACCATCTTCATTTAAAACATAAATTGTTTGTCTCAAAGCCTGGGCCGAGATAAGAGGCTGGGCGTTTTGCACCCCATTAGTATCAACCTGGGCATGCTTGGCTTGTACCCAGCGTTAATCTAAGGTGTGCTTTAGGTCAGGGAGAGCCTGAAGCTTCATCTTCTGGGCCTCCTGTCACCCAGCCTTATCCCTATCATCAGTGCCTACTATTATGTCATCCAACCATGACATTACCCTCTCCTCCTTCTTGGGCTCCACCCCCCCTCCAGGGGCGTTTGCTAAGGAGAAGTTCTTATGTGCTGGTGGCAACTTCATAGCAGCAACGGCTGGCTTTGGCTGAGAACCTGCAGCCTCAGGGAAACGATTATGAAATGATTCAATCAGGTCTTGGGCATGTACACAATCCTGTGCTGGCACCCAACTGTTCTCTGCTGCATCAAACCCTTTCAAAGATACCAAGTACTCAAGGCGTTGCTTAACCTGGCGGGAGGCTACTATTTCCTCCACTTCCCATTCTGGTGCCCCATCCACAAGATAAGCCTCAGGGGTCACAGGGGGAGGGCCCTCAAACAAGGTCAACTTGCTTTCATGAAAGACGGAGAAGATCTGAAACTCAGAGAGAAGATCCAACTGGTATGAGGCATGTCCCACCTTTCTAACTACCCGGTAAGGACCAATCCTCTTTGGACCCAGTTTTTTGCATGGCTGCTTGATAGGGATGTTGCGAGCATCAAGCATCACGAGATCCCCTTCCTTGTATGCTGTACCCACTTGGCGCTTTCCATCAGCATTCTCCTTATAAACCAGCATAGCCGCCTCCAAACTTGTGGACACCCCTTGATGGACCTTCTTGAGAGTCTTAGCAAAGTCCATCACCGCTTCCACTTTGGAACCACAGCTGGGCTCCATGTTAAACGCAGGGTTAAAGCCGTGGTTAGCAAAAAAGATGAACAACTGATTGATGAATGCAAAGTGTTGTTGTAACTAAAATGGGCCATGGAAGGTGAGGAACCCAATCTGAATGGTCTGCGGTGGTGTAACAACGCAGAATTTGTTCCAAACACTGATTCACTCGCTCAGTCTGCCCATCTGATTGGGAGTGATAATCAGTTAAACGGCAGGGGCTGATTTGAAGAGTCTTACACAATTCTTCCTAAAAGATGGAGGTGAACTGGGGTCCCCAGTCACTAATGATTTCTTGAGGAACCCCATGAAGCGCAATTACATGGGCGACGAAGAGCCTGGCCATTTCAGCGGCAGTTATAGTTGTTCTGCAAGGAATAAAGTGGGCGAACTTTGTAAAGTGGTCCACCACCACCATGATTGCATCATACCCATCTGAAACGGGTAACTCCACAATGAAATCCACTGATAAGGAAGTCCAGGGCCCTTCAGCCTTTTGGACTGGTACCAGAAACCCTGCTAAAGGTTGCCAATTGGGTTTCATCTGATTGCAGATCAGGCACTCTTTGCAGTACCGCCCTACCTGAACAGGCAAGCCCTTCTAATTGTAAGTGCGTCGTATCAACTCCAAGGTTTTTGCTTTCCCAGGATGACCCACGGTGATTCCATCATGATGGTCCTGGATGATCTCCAGGAGCAGTGATCCAGCAGGAACCCATAGGCGCCCCTGAAACCACACCATCTCATCCTTTACGTGATAACCCCTGGATAAGTCCTCCTGATTCAGAGCACTCTTAGTGAGAACAACAGCATATTTGGCTGATAATGGCTGAGAAAGAACTACCTTCCTAAACATGCTATATTCCGCTGCTTTTTCAAAGGCGTGAGTGCTGGCGTATGTACCGTGGACTTAGAAAGTTGAGGCAGAATCATACTCAGGGGATTATCAACCGAGTGTTGTGAATCTCTACCTCCTTTGGATTGGGAGCCAAAGCAGGGTTGCGGCTCAAAGCATCCGCCAAACCATTCTCCTTGCCCTTGGTGAACTCATAGGAAAATGTAAGTAGGGCAAGGGTCTCATGACAACGGGTCTGATGTGGTGTTATAACATGTGGAGCACAGTAGTACAACAGTGCTCAGTGGTCAGTGCATACCCAGAATGGTTAGGAAGAGCCATGTAAGTGGTGACGCCAATAAATCAGCGCCTCCACCACTGCTAATAACTCCTTGTCATATACGGCTTAGTTTAACTCATGCAGAGACATTTTCCTAGAAAAATATCCCACAGGATGCTCAGACCCATCTTCACCCACCTGTAATAGGGCAGCCACAGTGGTGAAGTTAGAAGCATCTGAGGACACAATGAACTCCTTTGCAGGATCAACATGGCGAAGGATAGATGTGGATAACAAGGTGCACTTCACCGCTTGAAACGCATCCTCCAAAATAGAAGACCACTGAAGCACCTTGACCCCGCTGGCCTTATATAAGGGGGCTGCCACCTCGGAGAGACTGGGTGTGAACTTCTTGAGGAACGTACACGTCCCCAAAAAGCTCCTCAATTTCTTGACAGAGGTGGGGGCAGGCCATTCACTAATAGCCTTCTCCTTGTTTGGAGTTATCATATGGCCCTGGTCAAAAATGACGTTGCCCAAAAAGTAACCTGGGACTTGAAGAATTCACATTTGCTAAACTTGAGGGTAAGGCAAGCAGCCCTCAATCTCTTCACTACTTGTCAAAGGTGAACTGTATGTGACTCAGGATCGGGGGAAAACACCAGAATGTCATCCATGTAGGCAACCGCACATACCCTCAACAAGTCTCCCAACGCAGCATCAATGCGGCGTTGAAAGATGGCAGGGGCATTCTTAAGCCCAAAGGGCATAACCCAGAATTGGAAAATTCCTTTTTCTGGTACAGAATGCGGTTAACAATTCCTGGCCCTTCTTTATCCAGATTTGATTGAACGCATTGAGGCAATCCAGCTTGGAGAAGACCTTTGCCTTCTCCACATGGCGCGCAATCTGGGAATCTAAAGGGATGGGATGGAGGTCAGGTACAGTCACATTGTTTAAGTTCCCATAATTGACACATGTAATAAAGTTCCATCTGCCTTCTCCACAAAGAGCAGTGGGGAGCAAACCGGGGAGGTACGCTAAAAGATGGCACCTTTAGCCAACTGCTCCTTCACCCATAAATCTAAAACCTCTTCCTCCCGGACAGTCAATGTGTATATGGGAGAAGAAATATGCACCAGATCCACAGTAAGTTTAAATTCACAATCAAAATCGGAATGTTCTGGTAGCATAATAGCTGAAGCTGCATCAAAAGAAGATGCCAACTCCTCCAAACAGGAAGGTAAGGAAAATCCCACAGTGGGCTTCAGCAAAGGGGCAAGATATGAACTGGGAACATTGGGCCAATGGGGTAATTTTCCCAGGGCGTTATCCTCAGACAAAGGAACAATCAACTGGTGAACATTATTTAAAGACAAGGATAGAGTGTTTTCTTTCAACTTTGTTCTGATGTCAAACTTTCGCCACCACTCAACACCCAAAATGATGGGAAACAAGAGGTTTTTGATAGCTTATAACTGGTCAGACAATAGATAAGAACCCACCTGGAAATTGACTGACTCAATGATGTTCAGTGTGGGAATACCTTGAGATGCTCCACCCCTAATCATACCACCTGGTGAGTAACTCAACTCAAGGTAGTCAGCAATGTTTTGGTCAATAAAATTATTTAAAGCACCAGTATCCACCAAAATAGTTGTGCTGAATTTTCCATAAGAGGATGTAAGGGTAGCAGTCAACAAGAAGTATCCAGAATGGGATTTATTCAACGCAGAAAATGCCATCAACTCACCAGAAGATTCATCCTCTTGCTTGAACAAGCCATCAGGGTATGTTTTGGAATCATAGAAGGGGGAAGGATAGTGGGCCACTCTTACTACTGAGGCCACATATCCTACCACACCTTCTGCAGGTGCATATACATCCTTATATTTGTGACGAAGTTCCTTTTCCACTTCCTGAGAGCCCCTAATTATGGTAGGGGTCAAACGAGTGTTCTCAGGAATAATCTGATATACTGCAATGGAGTCCTCATCCAGACCATAAGAGCAAATAAACGGTTCAGTTTGGGATAAATTGTTTGCATTATAAAACGCGTTTTCTGGTTCTAATAAACCCATACTCACTCTGAGGGTCGGGGGTGCATCACTATCCAAGGCCATCACCCCCAATCCTAGAGCTAATGCCTTGGCATGCACCTCGGAAACATGTTAGTAAGAGAAAACAATAACAGAATCCTTTTTTGCTAAATTCAGATTTGGACCCTCCGATGTTCCTGATTCTGCCAAGATGGGGAGGAAATCAGTGAAAAGCATCTCACGTTTCAAGGAAAAATCACTAGTTGTGGAAGCGCTATTTATACGGATGACCATGGGTGACATCATCGCAGCAGAATCATCTGAAACCTTTACTTCCTTCTTGGGGCTAGACCCCTGTACAGTTCCAATTTTAGAAGGAGTCAAAGGATTAGAAGGATTGCTTCCTTCATTTTAAGAAGCGCGCGCGACTTTTTGGTTCCCATATTTATATGGTTCAATCAGATGATGGCCCAATTACCTAGCCCCTTCTAGGTTGGGGTGGGGAAACTACCCAAAAGGGTTTTGAGAAGATGATAACAAAAAGTCCAAGACCACCAGGTGCGAGCAAGAAGGGTGGACACTTCCCAATTGGTAGTTGCAAAAATAACTCCGAGATGAATTAATACAAAACCTAATGAGAAAACTGTGGTGAGCACCATCATGGCAGTGATAAATGGCCAGCACACCCAATTTACTAATATTGGAAGTCCCATACAGATAATTTGTATGCTCATAAAATAGAAGGGTTGGTCGACTAATATTAAAAGAGTGTCTGTAACTCTCTTATTCCCAGCAAGGTGATGTGGGATGCAAACCCACATTGCTAAGGAACTAGCTATTAATAAAGAGGGTAAGAAGACACCAGAAACGGTGTCTGTGCCAATGGTACCCCAGGCAAGGGTGTAGAACGCAAAATATAAGATCAGGTATGTTAGGAACATAACAGCTTGAGTGGACCCCAGAGGGGAGTCCATAATCAAGTGTAGTTTGGCGTCTGGGAGCTTGGGTGCCTCGATCTGGAGGGGACCTGGGCGGCCCAGGAGCACCTGGGATTTTGGTGTATTGCGATAGAAGGTAGTGGCCCACATAGTTGGAGACCTCCATGAAGAGGTCCGCCACAAAGTTAGCCCAAGGAACCATAAGTTAAACGTAAAAAACGGGTATTTTATTTAAAGGAAGTCAGCCAACAAGGAATGTTGGTTGCAAAAACGTATTTAAAATGTGCCGGGGAAATTTGTGTTCTGTGGAAATGCGCCCAAGCCTTGACGCTCCAATAAACAGACGCTTCCGCCCGTTTTGGTAAAATACTCTGAAAGTGCCTTCACTTAAGTAATTGATTAAAGCCTTATTTTACCTGAAGTCAAAATCTCATAGCTGGAGTGGGACTCAAACCCTTGCTCTCCAACCAAGCGAATCAAACCATCTTCATTTAGAACGTAAATTGTTTGTCTCAAAGTCTGGGCCGAGATAAGAGGCTGGGCGTTTTACACCCCATTAGTATCAACCTGGGCATGCTTGGCTTGAACCCTGCGTTGATCTAAGGTGTGCTTTAGGTCAGGGAGAGCCTAAAGCTTCATCTTCTGGGCCTCCTGTCGCCCAGCCTTATCCCTAGCATCAGAGCCTACTATTATGTCATCCAACCATGACACTTTGGGACCTTCTGGCCTGGCAGCTGCAGGGGTAGTTGTGAGAGGCCAGCTCTCAGTAGCACTGCTGTAGGGATCATAGCAATTCTTCAGCTTGGTGCAACTGTTGGGTCCATGTCACTTCAAACCACAGAGCGTTTTGGCGAAACTGCTCCTTGAGGTAGCCGAGATGCCGCTATCTAATACCACCAGTTGATTGCAGATCTTGTTGATTAGTCATCAGTTATTGAGTATAGCTTCGCGATTGTCATGCATAAAGGAGGAGGCAGCATCGTAGAATAAAAAATATATGAATGTAAATTTTGGGTGAGCCCTAGGTGCCGAGAGACCTCCTGATGGTGTAATCCTACTAACTGGAGGAGGTGATGAATTGCGGGATGGACGAAATTATGAAGGTAGCGATCAGGCCCTAAGGTAAGCTCTCCAGCAGGTAATATGGCTGAGGAGTAGAGGTCCCACATGGTGTATGGCAAGGTGGAAGTGCAGGAGCAGCTGGAGTGGGCGCCCTCAGTGTAGATGCCGAGGACTAGTTGTTGGACAACATCATGGGTTTGTTCAAATTGAAGTTGATATTGGCTCCCATCTAGGGAGGGCAGAAAGAGTTGGAAGGTGGCGTGGAACTCTAACCTTTCCAGCTGCGAGGGTGGCATTGCGTATTGCAAAGTACTAACCCATTAAGTAACGCTCCTCGATTGACCAGTCATTTGGTCATCAGGGCTGCTGTTGGTTTCCATTTTGTGTGATTGACGTTTTCACTTAGGTCAGCTCGGAGCCCCCTGTAGTGAGCACCACTTTTGTTGGTGCTACAGTTCTTTGGACTGGCGCCAGGGTTTGTGGTGGATCAAAGCTGGAAAATTGGAAAAGAGCACTGAAGAGGAAATGGGAAAATATGGGTTAGTTTACCAAATATTTTATTAAATCAAAATGCTTCAATATTTATAGGGTGCATTGGGACTCGATGCCTTTGGGATCTTTGGAGCCTCATCTGATCATGATCTTTACTAACCTTCTGGAAAGGCCTCCTTGAGGGCGTCCTCAATGAATATCATCGCTCACCTGACCGAGAAGGTGGAAAGCCCGCTCCACGTGACTCAGTACTAGGTAAGGATGATCCTGAAAAAGTTTTAACTTGGCTGGGTTCAACGACCAATTTGGCATAGCCAGATTTAGAAGATGGGAATTTGAGACAATTTTTATCTCAAATACTGACAGCAGGTCCCAACAATACGCGCATTATAGAAGCATACTCCTCTTTACCCCTCATATTTGGGAAGTATATTTGTCAGCACCAGCTGTGGCCTTGGATAAACATGATTATGACATGCTTTTTGGCACTCAGTTTATGCTGGAGTATGATGTAATCATCAAACTGAAACAGGGTCTTCTCTCCCTGATCAACTACGAGATTCCTCTGGTTCTAACCAATAAAGAACCCAACAAAAAGAGTACTCCTGCTCAGTTTAGTACCCATCTTTAACATGATTGCTGCACTAAACAACGTCAAGCAAGTTACAAAGAAATTTCCTGAATTAGTGGATGCTTTAGAGGGTATTTCGCTTTATGCCCCCGTGGAGATATTTATAAAGTTTGGTGAACAACGGATGATTGACACAAAGATTACTTTACAAATACCCTATAACTGCTTAAGCCACATAACAAGTATTGATGGAGTTAGTCCTCTAGAGCCCTGCTTATTGCCAGAAATAAAAGATCCTGCCTACCAGAAACCCATTGATACTCTGCTGGAATTTTTACCACTAAGGACGTTCTCATAAAAAATCAGGTGATAGGAAAAGGTCTGCTTATTACCGTTGAGGGTATCAAACAGGCTCATTGAATCAGTCTAATGTTAGAGATGGTCCTACCTACTGATAAACCGATATGAGCTCTGCCTAACGTTCACATTTCAGTTGAACAAAACTTAGATGAGTTATAGAAGCTTACGTTTTATTACATACCTACAATGATAGCTTCTCTAAATCTGATACTGACTATGCCTATATATAGGATTGGAGCCACACCATTGATGTTAGTGATGTTAGTCCAATCTGATATAAATCTAACCTTAAGTCAAAAGCTAAATAGCAACAAATGAGAACTGAGCTCATGCAGTTAATTGGCGCTGGATTACTATACCTACCCAAAACCCATGAGCGTCTCCTCTCCTGCTTATTAAAAAGAAAAATGGAGATCTTCAGGTAGTTAGAACTACTGGAAACTGAACAACCTTTCCTAGAAAGATAGTCATCCTATCCCCACATCAATAATGCTCTTACATAACTATCTGTCTCAAAATCTTTTGCTATGGACTTGGCTGGCGTATACTGGCAAATGAACCTTTAGCCCCAAGTTTAGAAGAAATGTGTTCTTAGTTTGCATTGAGGCCTATTTCAGCCCACTTGACTACCTCAAGGTTGTGCAATGCGACTGCATCATTTTAGCAAAGAATGGATAATATCTTATAAGATCTTAAGCTAAGTTGTGTGATAGTCTGTCTCAATGACATTACTATTTTCTCTAAAGCTTTCTAATTTGCATCTTACTCATTTAAAGGAAGTTTTAAAGCATACATGCGTCTAACATTAAGTAAAACTATTAAAATGTATGTTTTTACAAAAGAAGTTAGACATATTTGGACATTTTTATAAGAAGGGATTCAACCCTTACAAGGTAGAGTTGGAGCTATATATCAAAAAGCCCATATTCTCAAAACCTAAGAAATATCCAGATGTTCCTTGTCATGATGGGGAGTTACCATAAATTTATCCCAAAGTTCGCTCAGCTCATTGAGCCTCTTATTTGACTGTTGGCTTGGAACACTTCTTTCTATTGGGGTGCTTAACAAAAAGTTGCGTTTGAAACGCTAAAGAAATTACTATAAAAACGTCCTATCCCCCATCACCTAGACTATGGTAGACCAAAATTTTGCTATTGATGCCTAAGATTGTGCCTTTTTAGCCGTTCTGGAAAATTGGATGAGATGGAGTAAATAACTCTGTTCCTATTTAGCAAGATGCTATCAAAAGCTGAACACAACTACAGCATCACATAGAAGGAGTGCATTTCTTTTTTACTCTCTGTTTAACAAAACCCCCCTTTTAATATCGAACTTCCTTCACCATGGTACCTACCACACCTCTTTTAAGTGGTTACAAAATATGAAGGATATCACTATAAGTTTGGCTCGCTGGGCTTTGATGCTCCAACAAATGACATGAAAATTGAACACTGTTATAGAACTCGCCATATGAATGTCAATGGATTGATTTGGTTTCCTGCCCTTCATTAATATATGAAGCAGAAATATTTTGTTGCCTCCTCATGACCCCTGATGTCTGGGACGATGAGGATGAACCTGTTAAGAAAATAATGATGTAACACTTGCAACACTAAAGTGGATAGTGGGAGATTCTACAAAAAGGTAAGAGCAAATTGGCTACCCTATCTTCAAACTTTTGAACGAGTACCTGTTATCATAGAGGCTCATTCTACTATTGAGCATGGCAGAGTAAGAAAAACTTTTGAGTGGTCAAATATCGGTACTATTTGGAGGAATTTAAGGAATATACCATCAAAGCCTTGGACGCCTGCTTACCCTGTAAAAAGCAATCCAGCTTTAAGACAAAATATCAATACCACCCTACTACGCCTCAACAACCATTCCACACTATAATTTTGGATGTGGTGGGTCCTCTAACCCAGACTACCAGTAAGAATCGCTATATACTAGTGGATATTGATCAATTTAGAGAATGATTGAAGCTGTGGCTCTCCCAGTCCAAACTTCCAAAGCTACCGCCAATTCCCTATACCATATTATTTTCACTCAACATGGCTGCCCCAGGTTCTCCTCTGTGACAACGGAAAAAATTTCACCTCAAGAGTGGTAAAGTTCTTTGTAAGGAGAGTATCTATAACTCTCCTGTTCTCAGTGAGGTGGTGCACGGTGCACAGCCCCAACGCCAGGGAACTAGTAGTCAGTATTAAGGTGAGCAGAGCCCCGCAGAGGGTGCTGGAGCTAAATTTATTTAGGGTGAGGGTGTTTAAAGAGGTATAAATTAACAGAAATTGTGCAAACAACAAGGCTTGGGTGGACCCAAAGTGGAGTCCATATCCATGCGGTGCTCTGGGATGGAGTGCAAGGGTGACCCGGTCTGGAGGGGACTAGGGCGTCCCAGCGGTGCACCAGAGGAGAGAGTTACATTTGTGCAAATATAATGGCTAATGTTGCGTGAGATCTCCTCAAAGAGGTCCACGCACAGGTTCACCCAAGTTAACATAAAGAAAATATAAACTAACGAGGGGCTTTTTATTAAGGAGAAGGTCAACCAACAATAGAGGTTGGTCTCAAGTAAACAAATTTAAGAAAAGTTAGGGTAATAATCAATTGATTTAAGTGGTGTTAAGCTCTGGTGTATCAATAAGCGCACACTTCCATTGGGCAGTGACTATAGATGTTAATCAACCAAACTCAGGTTATCAATTGAAGGTAAGACTGACCCAAGCTGATAATTTTTGAAAACATAATGGGTTTTAAGACCTTGTTCACCGATAAACTGAAGTGGACTGTCGTTATTTATTGTATAGTTGATTCATTTTAATGCACTTGCTGTAATGCAGGGCCAAACTTCTCTCACATCCCCAGGACCAACCTGGGCATACCTCGCCTTAACCTAGCGTTGGTCTAAGGTTTTTTTGAGGTCAGGGAGGCCTGCCAACTTCTTTTCTAGTCTCCTGACGTGAATCTTTATCCTTACTATTGCCCCATAATCATGTCATCCTCAAGCCATGACAATCTTGGCTACCTCCATAGGAGCCCAGCAACTTTTCATGGCCCCATATATTCCTTCTATAAATGGTACTGTAGAAAGAGAAAATGGAACCTTGGTATCTATATTATAAAAAATGCCCACTTCTAACCCTCTCTACTGTGATCAGATCTTTCTTAGTTCCCTTATGGCATATTGTATCAGCTATTCTCAGATTCTCAAAAACTGTCACCTTTTCATGTGCTATATGGACGAGAACCTTGGGGTACCCGCCCTTTTATCCAGAGATGTCTTCTATGCTAGGACTGAGAACCCTGACAAAGCTATGAAGTGTTGGCACAACACATCATACAGATACAGGATAATACTATGACTAAATTATCCAAAACCTTCACTAAAGAGGGCCAAGCTAATGAGCTCAGACCGCCTCTACCCTCTTTTCAAATGTTTGACTTGGGCTTATATTATCATAATCACATCACTCCCAGAAGCGAGAAGCCTGGGTCTCTTTGGTAAATATCTTTTCTTGTCACAAATAAGAGGGTGATGAATATTTTATGAAATCTCTTGCTTTTGGATTTATCATCAACTGAAATGTGGTTAGTTTCTATGCCACTATTCCCCTCAACACTAATGAAGGGGGTATGGTTAAACAATTGAACAAAAAACTAAAAGAAAAGTTTATACCAGTGGCAAATTATTCATTTAATACTAAAAATCCTCAGTTTGACTCTTGGCGGAATCATTTTATTCAGAGAAACACTTTTCTTTCAAACCCCTGGCCGAATAACTTGGATAATGTTCATGGGGTTACACTGAACCCCTGGCAGAATGAGAAAACTGAAGTGGACGTCCACCCAATCACTAACTTAGATTTAGTGCTTCTGTCTTGCTTAAATGACTTTATTGAGGGGACCAACTGCAAAGAAAAGGCTAGGCGTCAAGAGTCAAAAAAGGTCAAGCTACAGGACCTTCCTGAATTAAGGCACACCTTGGACCAATGCAGGGTGCAGGCCAGATATGCTAGGTTAGTTCAGGGGAAGTGCGTGATGCCAAGACATGTGTTATGGCAGTGGCATTAAAATGGACGAGTTACCTTTTAAAAAACAATGGTTTGGTCCAGTTGCTCGCAGAATAAGGTTCAAAACCCATTCAATTTTTACCATTTTTAAAAATCAGGATGACTTAGCTTACAATCAATCACTAAAGTTTATTTAATCTGGAGCTACAGTACCATGGATGATGGTGGGGTGCAACAATTGGTTAATTTAGACTTTGAGCATTTTCGCCAATTGATGACTCGCTACTCCTTGTTTAAGATGTTGTTCTCAAGACCAACTTTCCTTGTTGATCATCTTCCTTTTTTAATAAATTCCGTTAATTTACATTTTTTAATATGATACTTGGGTAAACCTGTGCGTAGACATCTTTGGGGAGGTTTTAAACAACGTCAGCCGTTTTATCTGCATAAAATTTTTGACAGCATCTGATGCACCGTTGGGCCGCACTAATTCATCCAGACCAAGACACCCAAGCACTCCAGCCCTGATCACCACTTAGATATGGAATCCCCTTTGGGGTCCACCCAACTCTTATTGTTTGTTTGCTACCTATTAATAAATACTGCGTTGTACATCCTTGCCCATTGTTAATTTAGCTCCAGCCTATCTGCGGGGCTATTCAAACCTTAATACTGATTATTAGTTCCCTGGCGATGTGGCTGTGCACCATACACCACCTCACTGGGAAAAGGAGAGTTATGACATTCTCCTGACATTAGATTACCGACCTTTTTTAATTACATGCACTAGAATTATCTGTGTGGAGCTTTTGCTGAGTGAGAATTGGGTGTAACTGTCATATCTATGACCTCAATGGGGCTCACTACCATCTTCTCATTTTGCTGATGGTTGGTAAATCTCAGCGTTATTCTCACTACCCCCAACTGGGAAGTAACCACCCTTCTTTCTTGTACATGGTAGATATAGACGTTTTGTAATCCTGGAGTCATGATTCCCATACTTTCCACCAATATTAATAAAATTGATACAAATAATGTGTTTTTTCTTGGAACCTCATTTGGACAGTGCAGTGGGATCATCAATGAAGGGCCTGGTGGTGATGGCCGTGGATAACAATGCACAACCCTTCGCCAAAAAGGATATGGGGTCTTTCATGGACCAAAACGCGTTTTATAATGATGTTTTCTTATATAAAAAAGAGTCAAATATCTTCTCTTGTGGCTCTAATATGGAACCCATTTCAGTATACCACATCACTCCAGAGAACCCGCGCTTGATCCCTACCATGATCCGCAAAACACAGACAGTGGAAAAAGAATTACTTCTTCAATACAAAAATGGTTATGCAATTGCTAAAAATATGGTGGGATATGTGGCCTCAGTAGTAAGAGTAACCAACTATCCCTCTCCATTATATGATGCAAAAGCATACCTTGGATGCATGCTAATGCCAAATAAAGGTTTTTGTGGTGAAGTTTTGGCATTGTCTGCTATAAATAAATATCATTTGGGATATTTTTGTTACTTGCTACCCTTTCATCCCCTTTAAAGAAAATCAGCACAAATATTTTGGTAGATACAGGAGCCTCTGTTTTTATTGACCAAGACCTAGCCGATTACCTTGAGCTGAGTTACTTTCCAGGTGGTATGATTAGGGGTAGGCTTCCCAAGGTATTCCAACGCTGAAAGTTCTGGGGTTAGTGAATTATCAAGTTGGCAAATATCATTTGAATGACCGCCTCCAAAATATTAAAAACCACTTGTACCCCATTATTTTGGCGTAGAGTGGTGGAAAAAGCTTGACGTAAGAACTAACTTGAAAGACAACACCTTGTCCTTAAGTTTGAATGGTGGTCATATACTAGTTGTCCCTTTGTCTGAGGCTAATTTTCAGGGCGATCTGCTTCACAGGTCCAATATCCACACCCTCAGTCTTGCCCCGTTGCTGAAGCCCTCTCTGGAGGTACCCTTACCTTCCTGTTTTAAGAGGTTGGAATCTTCGTTTGATGCAGCTTCAGCCAATGTACTACCAGCTCTTTCAGAGTTTGATTGTGAGTTTAACCTCACCATTGATTTAAAGCATATATCTTCCCCAATTTACCTATTGACTTTATGGGAGGAAGCGGCATTATATGTGTGGGTAAAGAGTTTTTAGCATAAAGGTGTTATTTTACAGAATACCTCCCCTGTATGCTCCCCATTTCTCTTTGTGAAGAAAGCCAATGCTACTTTACACCCATGCATATATTATGAAAACTAAACAATGTCACTGTACTATATTTACACCCCATCACTTTGGACTCTCAGATTGTTCTCTATGTGGAAAAGGAGAAAGTATTCTCCAAACTGAATTTCTTAAATGTGTTCAATCAGATTTGGATAAAGAAGAGCCAAGAGTGACTAACTGCATTCAGTACCAGAAAAGAAAATTTCCACTTTTGTGTTATGCCCTTTGGGCTTAAGGATCGCCCTCCTATCTTTCAACGCCATATTGATGCGGTTTTATGAGACCTTCTGAGGGCATGCGCGGTTGCCTAAATGGATGATATTCTGGTGTTTTCTCCTGATCATGAGTCCCATGCAGTACAGCTTTGGCAAGTGTTGGAGAGGTTAAAGGCAGCCAACCTTACGTTGAAAATCAGTAAGTGTGAATTTTTCAAGTTCCAGGTCATCTTCCTGGGCAACTTTGTATTTGATAAAGGACACATGATACCTCCAGGCAAGGAGAAGGCGAATCATTATTGGCTCACCCTGACTTCAGTTACAAATTGAAGAGTTTTTTTATGGACGTGTAAGTTCTTTAAGAGATTTACGCCCAATCTTTCTGAGGTGGCGGCGCCCCTGTATGATGAGAGGGCTAAAGTGATCCAGTGGTCCCCTATTTTGCAGGATGCCTTCCAAGCATTAAAGTGCACCTGTTGTCCACGTCCTTGCTTAGCCATGTATATCCAGAAAAGGAGTTCATTGTGTCTACTGATGCTTCTAACTTTGCCATAGTGGCTGTCTTAATACAGGTAGGGGAGGATGGAATAGAGCATCCAGTGTGATATTTTTCCAGGAAAGATGTCCCTGACTGAGTTAAACTACGCCATATATATGACAAAGAGTTACTAGCAGTGATTGAGGCACTAACTTATTAGCGTCATCACTTTCATGGATCACTACAACCATTCTGCATGTGAAAAGATCACCATGCCTTTTTGTACTACCACACACCTCATGTCCTGACCCCATGACAAACCCACTGGCATCAAACCCTAGCCTAATTTGTGTTCTCCTATGAGTTTTCTAAGAGCAAGAAGAATAGTTTGGCGGACGCTTTGAGATAAAACCCTACACTAGCTCCAGCTTCTTAAGGAGGTAGAGGTGAATGATACCCATTTGATGATTCCACCATGTAAGATTGTGTCTCAATTTCCCTCTCCCTCATCTAACAGGCCATCACTTGCTCCTCTGGAAAATGCAGAGAAATATGGTATGTTCAGAAAGGTAGTCCTTTTACAGCCATTGTCAGCCAAATGTACCAAGAACTTGCCAAGGGTGCGTTGAATCAGGAGGACATTACCTGAGGTTACCATGTGAAGGATGAAATGGTGTGGTTTCAGGGGTGTCTATGGGTTTGCGCTGGATCACTTCTCCTGGAAATCATTTGGGACCATCATTACAGAATCACCGTTGGTCATCCAGGGAAGGTGAAGACTCTGGAGCTAATTCGCCGCACTTACAATTAAAAGGGGTTACCCGCTCAGGTGGGCAGGTATTTTAAGGAGTGCCTTATCTACAATCAAATGAAACCAAATCTCCAGCCATTAGTGGGGTTGTTGGTATAAATTTAAAAGTCTGAAGGGCCTTAAACTTCTTTATTAGTGGATTTATTGTGTAATTACCTGTATCTGATGGCTACAATGCCATCATGGTAGTAGTGGACCGTTTTAAAAAGTTCGCCCACTTTATTTAATGTAGAATCACTGTAACTGTGGATGAGATGTATAGGTCTTCATCTCACATTTATTTGCTCTTAGTGGAGTTACCCAAGATATAGTTAGCTATTATGGACCCCAGTTTACCCCTGTCTTTTTAGAATAGTTGTATAAGACTCTTCAAATACGTCCCTGCCATTTAACTGCCTATCACCTACAATCAGATGGGCAGACTGAATTAGCGAACCAGTGCTTGGAGAAGTTCCTGTGGTGTTACACCGCCGCAGACCATTCAGATTGGGTTTCCCATCTCCACATGTCCCAATTAAGCTATAACAACGCCAAGAATGCATCAATTGGGTTTCCCCTTTTTTCGCCAACTATGGCTTCAATCCCGCCTTCAACATGGAGTCCATTTGTGGATCCAAGGTTGAAGTGGTGGTGGACTTTGCGAAGACAATCAAGAAAGTACACCAGTGGTATCCACCAGTTTGGACGTGGCCATGTAAGCTTACAAGGGGAACGCTGATGGTAAGAGACAAGTTGATTTAGCGTACAAGGAAGGAGATCTCGTGATTCTGGATCATAAACCTTCTAAATCAAGCAACCATGAAAAAACTGGTACCAAAGAGGATTGGTCATTACCAAATTGTCAGAAAGATGGGCCACGCCTCATACCAGTTGAAGCTCACTACCTAATTTTGAATCTTTTCCGTATTCCATGAAAGCAAGCTTACATTGTTTAGGGCCCCCACCAGAGACTTCTGAGTCTTGTCTCGTAGATGGGGCGCCAGAGTGGGAAGTGGTGAGAGATAGTAGCCTCCTATCAGGTAAGAAGAAGACTTGAGTATCTTGTATTCTTGAAGAGATTTGATGCAGCGGAGAACAGTTGGGTCCTATACGTGACTGTGCCCTTGACCAAGACCTAATTGAAGTATTCCACAAGAATTTCCTTGAAGCTGCAGGTTTCAAGTCCATGCAAGCCGTTTCTGACATGAAGCTGGCCCCTGCTCACAAACATTTCTCCCTGGCGAATGCCTCTGGATGGGGATGGAGATCAAAAAGAGGAGAGGGAAATTTCATGTTTACATGGCTTTACTAAGGGACCAACTGCAAAGACAAGGCTGGGCGTCAAGAGTCAAAAAGTTCAAGCTACAGGATCTCCCTGACTTAAGGCACACCTTAGACCAACCTGGGTGCAGGCCAGATATTCTCAGGTTGGTTCAAGGAAAATGCTAGATGCCTAGACATGTATTATGACAGTGGCATTAAAACGGACAAGTTACCTTATAAATAACAACGGTTTGGTACAGTTTTTCAGAGAATGGTGTTCAAACCCATTCATTTTTACCATTACCAAATTAAGACATCTTAGCCTACAATAAATCACTTGAGTTTGTTTGATCTCGAGTTACAGTACCCTGGCTGATGGTGGGGTGCACCAATTGGTTCTTTTAGGCTTAAAACCATTTTCTCCAATTGATGACTCACCTCCCTTGTTTAAGGTATTGTTCTCAAGACCAACTTTCCTCTTTGGTCATCTTCCTTTTCAATAAAATTTCGTTAGTTTACATTTTTTTAATATGTTAACTTGGGCGAAACTGCGCGTGGACCTGATTGGGGAGGTATAAAATAACATCAGCCGTTTTATCTGCACAAAATTTATGACCACATCTGGTGCACCGTTGGGCCGCCCTGGTTCATCCAGACTGAGACACCCAAGCACTCCAGCCTAAACACCGCTTAGATATGGATTCCCTTTGGGGTCAACCTAAGCCTTAATGTTTGTACAATATCTGTTAATTTATACTATTTATACACCATTGCCTTTGTTACTTTATATCCAACATCCTCTGCGGGGTTATTCTCACCATATTACTAATGATTAGTTCCCTGGTGATGTTGTTGTGCACCATAAACCACCTTGGTTGGAATATTAGAGTTATAGTCTCTCTCCTGACAGATTCCATCTAAGAGAAGATAACCCCTTTTATAGACCTTTAAGGGGTTCCACAGGGTGTAAATATTTTACTAGCCTATCACCATTTAAGAAGCCTGTAAATTAGTTAGGGTAATTTTTTGAGATAAATGATTGGATCAAAAAGTATTAAGTCATTACCATGGGTTTATCATCCTATTTGTAACCCATCACATAAAATTCCGCCATATTGAGATGAAGAGACTATTGAGGGTTCTAATAGAATAAATAATCATTTAGTCAAATTGAGATCTCTGCTTATCATAAAATCTCTCTTACCCACTATTAGCCTCCAAGTATTGTAAATATTGGTAAGCGTTAGTCTAATAAAGAGTTTTTTGTTTTCTTAAGCCTGAGTGGTATTATTATTCCACTTTTTTATTAAAATTTATATATCCATGTTTTATATTTAACCTTAGTTTATAAAATTACAGTTGAGAGCTTTGATAGCATGGTAGCTGCATTATTGTTGAAAATTGAGCCCTAAAGCACCAGCAAGCTCAAAACTTGCCAGTATTCAACAATCATCTTCAATTCCTGAACTAGGAAGTGAGATTCATGCTCTCTCTTTTTGGGTAACCCCTCTGTGATCCAGTGGGCTGTTTGGGGGAGGTTTTTGGGCTTTTGATTTATATTATGCCGTCAGATTTCAGTTTGCTTTTGGCAATTCTAACCCCAAATTGCTCATTGATAACATTTTAATTAATTTTTCTTTAAGCATTATTCAGTGGTTGAATCTATGACGTTTCAAAGCTTAAAATGATCTAAACAGATTTTTAAATTTTGTTAGTATGGCAAAATTAGTTGATTATAATCAAGCTTTTCTACCTCCCTCTGTCATAACAGCCAACTGGAGGTATTTGGGGTATTTTTAAATTAAAATAAAATATATTCTCCATTTCTACAATATTAGTCATTATAATAGATAATTTAGTGCCCAATAATTTAAATTTAGTCTAATATCTACTTAATAAAATTCTAACACTGGCAGAAAGATAGACAGATTAAAAATTGAAACCATCATGTCTGATAAGTTTATTTTTAAGCAAGTGGTTGAGAATTGGCGAATATATCAAATATTTTAGCAAACTGCGCACTCAAAACTAAATAAAAATCAGTGTTAGAGTTTTTTAGTAGATTATTACATAGATTTAGGATAACCAGCTCACCAGCCAGTAGGGCAACAATGAAGCTGTTAGCCTGAGTGGCTTAAATGTAGTGGTGGCACATAGCTCATCAGCCATGAGGGCAACAGAAAAGCTGTTGGTCCAAGTGGCTCAAGCGTAGTTCTGGCACAGCCTTTAGGCTATGTCAGTGTGAGCTCAAAAATAAACCCAAGCAACGCTGGGTAACTCTGCTTGTATAGCTTTAATAAAACTTGACCATGGATTTTACACAATCAAATCACTAAATTTGAGCTCCATTAATGGTCTTAACAAAGTATTAGGTGTGAATTGATTCCTCAAAGCTTTTAACGCTAGTAATGCATAAATGGCTATTGCATTTTTGGGTAGTTATTTAGAGCAACAGACATGAGCCTAAGTATAAGAATATAAAGATATAAAATACAAAGATTTAATGGTGTTTATTAATTATTTTAGTGATAACACCACCACTTAAACTGCAGAATTATAAAACCCAATGCAAAGGTAGTCACTTTAACAGTTTTTAGTTATTTAATTTTATTTGAGGTACGCCAACCAGGGGATGGACATTACCAAAGCTCAAAGAGCAAAAAATATAAATGAATGGACCTACCCAAATAGAATGGTTTGACCGCCCAAAATGAGCCAGCAAAACACAAATGAACGAGATCACAACCAACCAGGTGGGACATGGCGAGTCGCTCATCCCACCATGGTGGAAGGGGAAGGGGAATTGGGGGGCTCATCCTCAGCATTTTATTCCTCCACATAGGTAAGAGTGTGGGTCAAGGTGGCAAGCAATGGTGTGAGGTTGTCAGTAACATGTGGTTGAAGAGCGCCTATGATCAGTTGGTTGTGAATATTACCTGCAGCAAAAACAACACTTAAGTATTGGGATAAGCAATTTTCCGCGTGAAGGCAGATGAAAGGGATCTGGGTAACAAAGTGGTGGTGGCGCGGGTGGCTTTTAACTTGTATTTTAAAGCTTCAGCCACTTTCTGGATGGCGGCAGCTATTTGTTTGTAAAGGTTGAGGATGTTACGTTTGCCCTGTGGAGACAGGGTCTAGGCGATAATGGGTGGAGGGATACCCTTAGCTAGTATTGCCACTGATCCATAGCACCCTCTTGTATATTGCTCATATCTGGGTGATCAGCTGCTGCTACAGCAAGCTGGTGGGTAGAGCGGAACACATAAGCATATGGACAGGGGCTTAAAAACGCCAAGAGTATGAATGGGTTGCTGTACCTGGATAAAATCTTCAATTTAGACTTCTGAGACTTTAAATAACATTTCCCACTTCATTGGTTTCATCTAATGCGGTCCGTGGGTTCAAATCAAATTGGGAATTGGGTTGGTAAGTTTTTGAGCTGTGGCTGTCAATTGAGGAACAACGTGTGACCAAACTGTTATCTAAGCTGTATCCTGATTGGTTTAAGTGCATGTGGCACTGGACTGAGGAGGGGCTTGATTTGCAGCTGCAGGTTCTGTGGAAGGGTGGGAAGGATTGTACCCCATGCTAGAAAGGCAGTGGGGTGTGTGGCATATTATAGCCAGATGGAGGCAATGCAGGTCTGGCAGATGAAGCAAGATATGGGTATTTACACTTTGAGTGATCCAACTTGAAGCAGGATGGACAGATAGTCCTCCCACCCTAAACATGGGCCCAGAACGGGTGGTTGAGGGCAGAAGGAATGATAGCATGGGGGAATCAACAAAGCAATTTTTTGATATTTGGGCTAATTGTGGCGAATGCCCAAGGCTCAGCAAGGCAAGCGGACCCATTGGGAATCACAAACTGAAGGATGGGGTTGGATTCATATGCGGCCAAAATTTCCATCAACTCCTGATGGAGCACCATGGGGGAAAGGTGAGTGGGTAGCCCTGCAAACTGAACCACCATAGTGGTGTTGGTGGGGAGCTGGGTGCACGTTGTGGGGATAGGGGTGCTTTGGAAAACCAAGGGTATGGTGGCTGCAGTGGCAGCGTCAGCTTTACAGGTGAAGTTGAGATCAAAGTACCCCTTATAGGGGCAAAAATTGATAAATCTGGACAGCAGCATCACTGCCTGGGCCATGTTGATAGTAGCTTTCTCTGCATATGGGAACAGCTTCCCATATTTGACCCAAAGGCCAAAATGCATCTGGGAATGGGGGAGAACGAGTGGCTGTGAGGCACGTCCTGGGCATGTGCAAGGTGGATGTCAAGATCCTTGGGCGGAATGAACTAACCTGAGGATTTGGTAGAACTGGATGAACCAGTAAGCACATTTTCTGACAAGTGGAAAACGCTGAATGAGGGTTGCCACTGCCCCACATGGGAGCCAGCGAGAATCTGAGGTCATTAGGGATCAAATGGGGAGGTAGTCAGTAGGCATAGGTTTGTATAGATTTTACTTTTTTTATTTATTAAAATCACTAAAAAGTTACTCTGAGAGGAAAAAAGTCAGTTTTTAGTTATTTAGGAACAACATTCACTAGATATTTTTTCATTATCCCCAGTTAAATTGCATAATTGTATTTAAGTGCAAAGATAAGCAATTTTAAGTTTTTTTGGCATTTAAATTTTGGGATAATATTTATTATATTATTGTTCTCAATATCCCACTTTATTTGAATAATTATATTTTAATGCAAATGTAAGCATTTTAATAGATTTTAGTTGTTATAAAAACATATATTAGATAGTTGTTTTCAGTAGTTTAACAGTTAAGAGTAGAATTTATTAATAATCTTATAAAGTTGTTTAATCCCAAAATGACAATCTTAAAATTTGAATTGTGCCATGATTTTATAAAATAAGCTTTTTAATGGATTTACTTTATTAAAATCTATAATTATTAATTTAATAAAGTTACTAGAAATTTGTTTCAAGTATGGCTCTCTTAGATCTTATTTGTTAGTTAGTATCTTTTCAAATTTTTTATTAAAAACTTTTTAATGTAAGCTTTTTGATTATTATACTTTTTTTAACTTGATGTTAGAACCAGTATGATCATCTGTAACCGCATATAATGATTGCAAACATCTTTTTATGGTGAGTTTTTCTTCTATGGTGGGGCTTTAAGTAATTTTGTTAGTTTAATTTCATCATAAAATAATCTATTATTTATGTTTACTAAAATCCTCATTGTAAGTTTCTATATTCTACTTAATCTTACATGAGAGTAACTTTATTGATTTTGATTTCATCATAAACTGTTATCATCCTAAGTATTAGCTGATATATTTTTAAAGTAAGTTGTGATCTTTTCTACTTGACCCACTTTAGTATATTATAAAAATATATCTATTTAGTATTTTAAGCTTTTCTTTCACATTACTATCACTTTTAGTGACACAATTATACACAATTTCTCCGAGATTGACAATCAACCAGGAAATATGAGCAAATTTGTCCACAACAACACCAGTTGGGCAAAAGTGGCCAGCGCAAAGAGCCTGAAGCCCTCCCAACCCGCTGGGGGAAAATGCCCTGGTGTAATGTTGACACACCCTCCCACCAAAAAAGGTGAGCACAGCACCACACCTGGAGTTTTGCAATTTCTGCAAAAAATGGGCGCATATACCAAATTAGAACACTCCCAACCCTGTTCTCTCTTGAGCACGGCCTTAGAATTATGGTCAGCAATACTTCCCTCAAATCATGGGAAAAAATGGAAGAGGCCTTCTCCACGACTTTCCTGAACACCATCTCAGTAAATTTATAAAAATTTACATAGAGGATGGGTGGACGTCGGGTTCATGTCCATGGAGGAAGTAGTGGAAGCAGCGAAAGTTGTATTCTCCATAAAAATTAAAAATGAAGACTGCACCATCCGCATGGTGCACACATGATGGAATGAAGCAAATGTCCTATTCATCATATTTGACTGACTTCTGAGCACCGTGCACCATGATATCCTCACGGATGAGCTCCACAGGGGCCTCAAAGGTTACGGCGTAATCAAACAGTTTGAATTTGAGAAATTCTCCCTCCTGCCCCACCTGTGTACAGGGAAGTCAATAGTCATTATAGAACCAATCAAGATGTGGTAGAGGATATCACCCTCATTCCATGAATGGTGACCATCAATCTCCCCAATGGCAGTGTATCACGCCCCTTCTGCATCACACTGGAACACACCCCACCTATCTGCAAATTCTGCTCAGCTATAGGCCACAAAGACCATGTGTGCCCATCAAGTGTGGGATCGAAGCACTGGAATTTTGTGAGGACAATATGGACAAAACAAGCCCAACTTTTGGCAAAAATAAAGATTCTACTTTTGCCTTCTATTGGGGCTAAAGAGCTGACATCACTTTGGTTGAGCCCATTTTGTGCAAGGACCGTTGTCATGCATAGACTGCCTGCAAGCAGGCTGCGAGTTCCACCAAGACCCAAGCTTGCACCACGATTTCCCTGGAACAGATTCAGGCGGATGCCATGGCAGCGCAGTGGAATAACCAACCAGACCCCCCTCATATAACCCTATCCAACCAAAATGATGAATTATTTGACACAACCAAACAAACACCTCCTACCATGCTGGAGCAAATCCACCATGCACCACTGTGGATCCTCCCAGCCAATCACATGTGGTCAGCGATGATATGGTTCATGCACACAATATGGAAGATCATTTCAGCCAATCACAATGTGACAACACTCATGCACAAAAACCAATCACCCTAACACCTAGTTTCTGACCATCAAACCCACAGGCAAGCAGTAGAAATTTTTTGCTGATGGCGCACAAGCCAACCCACGCCAGACCCAAACTCCACGGAGTAATCTGAGCCAGAAGAAACTGAACAAAACCAGTACTATGACCGCCAACGAACACATTGGAACAAATCTGGTTAATTGGCCCCAAACTTGCAGTATGACCCGTGATAAGGAACTTGGTGACCTCATTGGGTCATCCCAGCATTCCTGATGTGCGGACTACCACAATCACCATAGGGATGCTCAACATTGCAGGAGCCAAGGCCCCCACATCCTGGGCCAAAAAAATGGCTTTTCTGCACAATATCCCCGTGGACATCTTGGCCATCCAAGAACCCCACTGTCCACTGGGGGAGGAGGAGTCATGGCCAATCATGATCCTTCTGGCCAAATCCTTTTGGACATACCACTGTGGGGTGGTGCTTTGAACAAATAGTGACCCTCCAGTAAATATCTGAAGCACATCCTCCCATCTGGAGGGACGGCTGCTTCTAGCGGATCTTGAGTGGAATGGAAAAACTTTCGCCATGGCATGTGTGTATGCCCCAAATGATTTGAACAACCGCCAAAAATTTTTCTACAATATCCTCTCAATCCCTTTCCCCGAGGCAACGTTTTTTATGGGAGATTTCAACTGCTGGCTTAACACCATTACTGACTGCTGGCCCAAGTCTAAGGCTATACCCCGCGGCCACACAGAACTATGCATACTAAAGGCAACGATGGGCCTATGTGATACCATTCCCAAACAAGCCCCCACCCTGACCAACATGACGAGGCACCACCACAACAATAACCATCTGGTCTCAATGACCAGGATTGACATGATGCTCGCCCCTATAGACCTATGGCACCAAGTATCAGACTCTACAACAACAATCATCTCTTTCTCCGACCACCAGATGGTCTCAATAGTGTTATCATCCTCAGAAAAATACCAAAAGCTACCAACCTGGCACAGAGTTCACCCAAGCACCATCCATCTTCCAGAGCTTAAACTTTGGATTGAGATGGTTCTAACAACACAGCAAGAAAGACAACCACCCAATGGGAACCCAATCGCCAAGTGGGAAATCTTCAAGGCTCAAGCAACCAAAAATCTTGCCACCTGAAATCTAGAAAAACAGCTGCGATGTCCATGACAATCAACAAGGCTTATAAACAGCTTCAGCACTTAGAAAACAACACACTTAGCAAGGGATACAGCCCCCAATGGGGCCGCTTGTGATTCCAGCTATCTACACAGGTAAACTTCCTCTTT
Organism: Massospora cicadina; assembly: GCA_022478985.1. NCBI lineage: Eukaryota > Fungi > Entomophthoromycota > Entomophthoromycetes > Entomophthorales > Entomophthoraceae > Massospora > Massospora cicadina. The sequence goes on from JAKSZP010003170.1 coordinate 25,993, forward strand.
AGAAAACACCAGCACTACACTTAAGTATGCTATAAATCAAAATACATCCTATCCGGTGAAACTCACATGGGATAATTTTTCCGCCATTTTAAACCAATCTCAACTTTGGAGACTTGCGCACAGGTCCGCCGTGCAGATGACACACTGGTGTCCACACCATCTGAAATATTGGCCAAATTACACTGTTTTTACACTGACCTGTACACAGCGGATTTCGCATCGCCTAGAAAAATTGGAAAATTTTTATCATCCGCTAATATTGACACTATAGCTGATCAACCAGACTTTGTCGCACCCATCACTAAAGATGAACTACAGGAGGTAATAAGATCAACTCCATGAAACAAGTGTCCTGGGCCTGATGGCCTACCATATGAATTTTTTAAAAAATATTTTGATTATATCGCACCAATACTACTGGCAACTATGAACAAGTGCCTGGAGGACACAACCCTTCTTCCTGGCGGCCAAGACGCATATGTGGTCACACTCTCAAAAAAGGAGACCAGTCAGAGCTAAACAACTGGCGTCCAATTGTTCTTACCAATACCAATAGTAAAATACTAACAAAAATCTTAGCTAAGCGTTTGGGTTGCATTGCTCAAACAGCCCTCTCCCCCCATCAGTTTGGCTTCATCCCAAATCGCTCAATTTGGGATAAAATCCACACAATTGCCAACATCTGCCAAGATAACCCCACAGGCGCCCTTGCTTTCCTGGACAAAAAAGAAGCATATGACTGAGTGCACTGGGGTTACCTATAACAGTGTCTAAAGGCTTCTAACCTACCACCCCGTTTTATAAACTGGGCGCTTCTCCTAACGCGCTCAGCCAGGTTTGCAATCTGAGGCCCAGGCTTCCTAACTGACACCATCACCCCCCAGGGGGCCTTAAACAAGGTGACCCGCTTAGCCCCCTTCTATACAATTTTACCCTTGACCCTCTCCTCCGCATTGTAAACTCAAGCTCACTGGAATCAGGTTGTAAGGACAACTACCAACCAAAATGCTCGCCTTTGCTGAAGACTGCGTTGTTGGAATCTCAGGCAATAGGGATGCCACGGCGATTGAGCGCATTATTCACCAGTATGAGTCAGTGAGTAACGCCATGCTGAACAAACAGTAAATAGAGGTAATTGTTATGGGCAAATTCAGTTTGAACTGAGCCTCACTCTCTCACCATTACACAAACCAACCAACCACCCATCCAACCACACAACAACGATCCAAGCCAGTAAAACCACTGTGTTTACACTTTGCACACCACCCCGCCACCAACCCAGTTTGTCATCTGGGCATATGGCTTGAAGCTGGTGGATATGCACTTGACACCATCGAAACTAACATTTTGGACAACATCACAAAAAGAATGTCATGTATGCAGAGGAGTAAAGCTAGTTTAACCGGAAGAGTTGTGTTAGCCAACTCCCTGATCTTGTCAAAGTTATGGTTTGCTGCCCACGCAGTTCCCTTCTCCGCCAACTTTACCAACGCAGTCTACAAGCTCCTGCAGAACTGGCTATGGTCTGGTTACAGTTCACCTGTCAGGCTGGAGACCATGTATGGCCCACAGAAGAAAGGCGGGATGGGGCTTCTCAACTTCACAGAACGAGCAACACAAATCCTCAGCTCATGGGTAGATCTCACAACGTCACCCAACCCACCATCCCCCCACTGTGCTAAGGTAGCCCAAACCAACTTCGCAAGGGCACTACACCTGAGGTCCCCTCCAACCCTGCAACTCTGATGAAGTACCTTGCAACACATCCAACTGCCACCAGACCGCACAACACCAACTGATATTTAAAGCATCCTGTACAACCCAAGACAAGGGGATTGGAGCTTCTCCTATGCACAGCAATCCGACGACATTCACCCTCAAACTGGTTACCTGCAACTCCACAGGGGACAAACGGTGACTAACGCGCCTGCCCCACTACCATCCTTTCCTCTATCTTGAATTGACTAACTATACTACCAAGACGTCCCATATGACTTGCGCACCCAAAAGCAGGTGTGGGACCTCGTCACCTGCCCCCTCTTATCCCCACAAGTGTGCTCCATAGTGTGGCGCTACATGCGCCATATGTTTAGAACAGCCGACCATACTTTCTCAATGTTCAAGGCATGCGACATCTGCGGCGGACCCAACACACTAGCACACCGCCTGGAAGAGTGCCTGCCATCCATGCATATCTGGGCCAACGTGATGCACTTGTTTAAACAATCACCTACAGCTAAATTCTGACTATACCGCGATATCCTGGCACTCAACATGGCCTCTCCTATCCCCCAGACGCTAAGGTTTTAATTGTGAGTATTGCATTATGGTTCATCCACACAATTACCCTCAACGCTTTCAATGGGATTATCCACAATTTCAACCAAGCCATCGTAAGGTTCCACAGCCATTTAGCCGACCACTTCCAAGCCTGGCTATTCAGATCACTCCAACACAAATGGAAGAAACAGATGGGCAACTGGATTCCAATCTGGTTCTTTCGTCATGACATTAAAAAACTTACAGTCTTCATAGGTGGTACACCCTACTAGCCCCTGAGCTGCCATGCCACTTAAGGTCTAGTCATCCACCATCTGTGGCTCCTAGCCACACCCAAGTGTGCCAAGTCATATCTTTTGAGTTCCATTGATTTGCACTCTCTTCTCTATTCTGATTTCCGTTTTCCTCTTCCCTACATATTGGATGCATCTGTCCCCTGGTCGACCATCCTCAAATAAATAAAATATTTAGTATTTTAAACACTGATAGATTGGTAAAAAATTTAAGTTATGCTTAGTTTCTCCAAGCTTAAATATTCTAAATAATCAATTATTAATATTTATTTACAAATTTGTAACTAACATTACTTTTTGTTTATATAAGACATTTTTAAAGTACTTGCTCTTTTGATGATTACTATAGAGAAATCCATTTATTTTGTTTCTGCTATTCTTTAACTAAAACAAATATCTTTGACTAATTATAAATTTATCAGCACTAAGGTGAATTTAACTTATTAATTATGCTCAGTTTTCTTGAGTTTGTAAGCTTAGCCAAATATAGAGTTTGTTTGGAGTTATGCTACTTTTTCCATCGACCATGAGGCCAACAGCAAAGCTGTTAGTCCAAGTGGCAAAAATGATAGTTTTTGTGGTATTAAACTTTAATATCATAAGTCTTTTGAGCCTCAGAGTGCTTCTCTGAGCTATAATATTACAGTAAAAATGGTAGCTCATAGGCCATTAGGACAACAGCAAAGCTGTTAGTCTGAGCGGCATAAATGCAAGTTTTTCTTTCAAGGTAAATGGGGCACAGAGCGTATTGGTGGCACAGCCCTTAGGGTATGCCAGTGCAGCTTTTCTTCTAAACCCACACATCTAGGAAGTGAGATTTGTGCATCTTTCTCTTAGGTAACCTTTTGGAGCTCCAGGTGTAGTTTTAGGTGTTTTATGGCTCTAAGATTTCATTTATGATGTCATATTTGATTTTTTATTAGTAATGCTAAAACTACTAATTGTTTATTGATTTTGAGGCTTCAAAAATACATTTTATAATGGGCTATTAGGCAATTTTTAGGTTAATTGGCTCACCAGACATGAGGGCAATAGCAAAGTTGTTGGTCAAAGTGGCTCAAGCATAGTTGTGGCACAATAGCTCACCAGCCATGAGGGCAATAGCAAAGCTGTTAGTTTGAGTGACTCAAACGTAGTGCTGGCACACCCTTTAGGCTGTGTCATTGCAAGCTCATATTTTAAACATTATTTTGTTAGATGATCATAATTCCATCTTCCATCAAGATGTTGCAACAAGAATAGAGCAGAAAAAATCTGGGTGAAGTTGCTATCTAAATCCCTTTTATAGCAAAGTTTGAATAGGGATAACATTGGCTTATAATCCTTTAGCTGTCAAAGCACTTATTTGAATCCTTAGGTCATCTTAAAATACAAACCAACATTATTTTTAACATCATCTAGATAGGTGAAAAATTAAAATAAAACAATAATTAACATCAATTTTTCTGCACAAACACTCTTGAGCTCTAACAATTTCAAATTGGATGCCAATGTAAAAAGTTAATTTAGCCATCTGAACTAAATTATGAAAAATTAAGTTAACTAGTTTATTATAAATTACACGTTTACCTTACCAATCTATTCCTATGCTCAGTTTCAATCACCTTCTAAGGATCTTAGTTCCTAAAATCTATGCTTTTTCTAAGGCATCATGTGAAAATCTCTTTTATATGACATGCGATAGTATATTACTGATTCAGCAAATTGACTTTAGAGCTATTAAGATCAAGCAATATGAAAAACGATTCTAATTTTGGTGAATGTTGACTTTTGTTTTTTAAAAGGATGCTTTATTGTTGACATCTTAGCATCTACTCTTAAATGATATTTTATTCTTATACAGCACCTTTTTGCATCTATTTGAAAACACAGCTTACATACATGTTTTGTATAACTTTAATCAGAGACCTAATTTAAGCTTTTATCTTATGCTGAGGTGACTCAGATATATTTTTTGATCTAGAGCTTTAGCTTTTATGACCATGTTAGGTTTAACTTAAAGGCATATATATAATTTTTTTTGATATGAAACTGGCAATCTAAATTGTAATGGCATATACTTGATTTAAAGCACTTCAACTATAAAGTTAAACCTAAGCACACATAGTTAAGTTCTTGTTATTTAATCCTTAATCAGACTAGTGAAGGTGCCCCAGTGGTAGAGTATAGACTCAATGACCATTGCCTTATGAGTTCAATCCCATTTGATGAACTTTGGGTAGGAAATGAGTTTGAGTTTATTTCCAGTAGATGAACTTTGGTTAGGGAACAGTTTATGACTGTTGGCTTTATGCAACAATTTAAACCAAGGTAGCAATTAGTGGGGCAGTCCGTGGAATTCCTGAACTACTAGAACTCTGCATGTGAAGGTTTACTAGAATTTATCCTCTTTTCTCATTAGTTTTAATTTTCCCATTTCTCTATTGATTGGTGCAGTGTTTTCCTTAGTTAAGCCCACATCTTTTTTTAGCACTAGGTGGTCCCAGGTAAGCCCACCTCAAATTATTGAATTAAACTAACTTAGGTTACACTAAACAAAACAAAGTTAGTCATACATATAGTTTAAAGGCTAAATAGAATGCTATACCGCCTGTCAATACAATTTCTTACAACAGTGTAACCTCATATATCAGTATCAATTATATGTATTTTTGTTAAATAAATTAAAGTTACTTATCTGTAAAATAAAGGTATCAGATAAAACTTAAACTACCAAAGTTGAAAGGCAGCTGTTCCTACAATCTATATAGATGACAAAGACTAAGTCTAACTTATTAGTAAGTATAAACCTGAATAAAATTGATAAAAAGGTACTTGTTTAGCAGGATGCCACTGTTTTACTAAGTTAGCATACTATCTATAACCAAGAATTGCTATTAATAAGTTGAGAATAGATAAATTATATAATGCTTTGGGGCAACTATATGATAGAATATAAGAGATAACACTGGGCTTAAAAATTTAAGTTTGCCTACTTACTTTACAAAAATAGCCAATCTTAACCAATTTGGTGTTAAGGGCAAAAATATGATACTAGAAATTTTTTGGCCTTCATTTAAATATATATATATATGAAGTTCTTCCCTTCAGACTTTTACCTGTTTAACTATTTAATGGAGCATTTATCTTATTTTTAATTGTAGTCTACTTCTGGGGCATCTCTAATGCCATTCCAATAATATTATGCAAGCATAGATGAGCTCTGCTTGCCCTGCTACCTTCTTTCTATTACTGAAATTTAATGATTGAAATGCTCTCCATGTTTGTCATTCAAAGCGCCTCAATTGCTTGAAAATAAAGTTGATATGGGAGTGCATAATGTGGATCTTCAGTGTTATATCACAAATTTTAAAACTTGATATGTCCTCAGAAGTTTATTAACAGCTAGATTTCAATTTTTAGCTCTAATTTCCCTAAAAATGTGAACAGCAGTTTTGAATGCTTCACAAGCCGTTTTCTTTTTCCCTCTTATGTAATACTGCCAAATTTGTGATGCCCAAGGGTTTTCATCATCTATTTTACAGCTAAAGTAATGATGATAGGCTTTCTTAATTATTGGAGTCAATTTAAGATTCTAAGATGCAAGAGTCATTTCACCACAAACATAGCAAAATCACTCACACTATCAAAAAATTTACAAGGCTAATCAAGAAATTAAATTGGAATATAAACAAAATAACAAATTTAGGAGAAAATTTAGTTTTGATTATGTTTTTTGTACTCAAGAAGATAAATAATTTTTTGTGCTTGTTATGTATTTTATAAACACCTCTAGGATAAATGTTTTAGAACTAACAAATAAAGCAATTCATTGAGATGTAAAATAAATAGGTTTCCTTAAGCACACCAAACGCTGTTTAGATAAAAGATGGCTTCTCTAGGAACACGATATAGTTTAAGCAGTGTTGACAGCCTGTATTTGTAACAAAAAAATTAATGCTTTAATATCCCCTCTACCTATAAAATTCATAAATTGAAATCCTGTACCTCAAGAGAATGAGACCTAACTTAACGTTCTAAACATCATATTTTTGTTTATTTCACTTAAAAATGAATTGGAGTAAACTATGTTTGAATCAGAAATTTTTTTATTGTTGACCAGTGTAATCAATGCTAATCTTTATCTTAGCCACCTGTGCTAAACCCCATCAATTTGATTTTTTAATTAATCACACTATAGCAATATACCAACCTATGTGATTTTTTGAAGTTTTGAATTGCACTTTAAAATGGAATGTTTTCTCTTGAAGTTACGTTGGGTGGATTCTCCAAAAAGCGATAATTTAAAGTAGAAGACAGGTTATAATTTGGCCTAATTTTTATTTTTGAAAAGAGGGAAAATTTATAAGCTTTTAACAGTTCATAATCTATCAGAGTGAATTAATCTCTGTGCAATTGAATCTTCAATCAATTGATTGGGATTAGATTGATTGTTAACCTTGATAGATTGAGATATATTGCTCGCTCCTTCCAATGATGTCAGGGGAATTGATGAAGTGGATTTTTGGAGATATGAGAATTCAGTGAAATCCTGACACTTCCCCCTCAAGATTTGATTGCGGTGGAGGAAGACTTCTTAAAACCTAGGATGAATATGATTTACCATTATAATAGTATCAATATGAACAATCAAATACTCTAATCCTTATTGAAATATAACTCTATAGGGACCAGACCAATCATTTCCCAACTTTTCAGTCCGCCCACCAGGCTGAGAATGATAGTACATAACGTAATCCCCAATCTGGTATTCAGGTAAGATAGGTTTGGGTTGATTGCTTCTTAAAGTCTCTTTTCATGTGGTTGTTTCAATGAATTCATTGCTTGAGCCTGAAGATGGATAATCTCATCAGCCAAATTCCTTGTAATTAAATCAGACTTTTCTGTAATGCTTTCTTTCAAGGATTGTCTGAACACTAGAAGGGACTGAAGGATCCCGCCCATATATACACTTAAATGATGACATCTTGATAATGTGGTGGTAGCTTATCCAATAAGCAAACAAGGCACTAACAAATAAAAATTTTACCAAGTTGGGTCAGTGGATACCATCTTTCTTAGAATCAAGACCAGGATCCCATTGACTCGTTCAATGGCCCCATTTGTAGATGGATTATATGGGACAATAAATCACTGAGTAGTGTTAAATAATTTGGATAAGTCCTGTATAAGTTGCGAGATGAAGTTAGTCCCATTATCTGACATAAGGACCTTGGGACACCCATGTTGAGAAATGATATGCTTATATAGGAATAACGCTGTAGTCTTAGCCAAAGGGGTAGCAATGGAAATGGCTTCAACCCATTTGGTTAAATGGTCAACAGCTATAATGATATACTGATGGCCATGCAATCCCCAAGGAAAAAGACCTGCAACATCAATGCTGACCACCTCATACGCCTTAGTCGGGGGAATAACTTAATGTTGATATGTAGGGTTGGTAGTTCCATGGCTTTTACAGATAAGACATGAGTCAAGGTCTCTTGAATGAACTTAGTCATGTTGTTCCAATAGTATCAAGTCTTCAATCATTCTTAAGTCTTCTTTAACCCACTATGGCCTACTTGCTCATGTCCTTCCATGACAGCATGAAATCTAGAGTTGGGATGCAGAAAGGGCAATCACTTGGATTTGACTTTCTTATACAAAGCTCCATCTTTAATCATAGTGTCTTTGGTAATTGATTTTTAGAAAGTCTCAAGCCTCTTCAGTTTCTTGATCCCATAACTCAGGTCATCCAATAAGGTTGTATAAGCGTTCTTCTTTTTCTTAGTCCAAGTTCAGAATAAGCATTCAGGACAGCCCATCAGCATTTTGGTGATGAGCCCCTGAGCGATGAACAATGGAGAAATCGCAATTTTGCAACCTTAAAGCCCAACGGGCCAACCTCCCTTCAGGATCCTTCATGTTCTGCAACCATTGTAAGGAGGAATGGTCAGTAATAGCAGTGAAATGGTTACCATATAAGAAGGGACGTAAGTGCTTTATTGCTAGAATTACTGCCAAAAATTCCCGCTCAGTAACACTATAATTTCGTTCAGCCTTTGAAAAATTTTTGCTATAGAAATCTACAGGATGATCATTCTTCTCTTCTTACACTGAGATAAGATAGCCCCAATAGTGACATCGCTTGCATCAGTATGTAAAAAGAAAGGCTTATCAAATTGGGGATGAATTAGAACAGGTGCCTTGATCAAGGCGGTACGCAGAGAATTGAATGACTGTTATTGAGCTGACCCCCACTCAAAGGACACTCCTTTTTGCAATAGGTGAAATAAGGGTTCAGCCATATCAGCAAAGTTGGGAATAAATTGCCAGTAATACCCAACCATGCCAATAAAAACTTGAATATCCCTTAAAGAAGAGGGAGGAGGCATTCGTTGGATGGCTTGAACTTTGTCTGAGAGGGGTTAAATCCCTTTAGCTGAAACCTGATGTCCTAAAAAGTACATTTCGTTTTGAAAGAATGAGCATTTGGAGGGTTTGAGTTTTAATGAAGAGCCCCAAATTTGGCTGAAAACTTTTTTTAAATGGTCTAAATGCTTGGTATAAGTTTTGGACAACACGGTACTATCGTCAAGATATACAAGAACACAAGTAAGCTTTAGATCCCATAGCATACTGTCCATGGCCCTTTGGAAAGTTGCTGGGGCATTGCTTAGTCCTTGAGGCATACGATTTGGTTCAAACAACCCTTCACTCGATATCAGGGCACACTTGGCACAATCTTCTGGTGATGACTTAATTTGCCAGTATCCACTGGCTAAGTCCATGGCTGAAAAATAGGTGGATACAGCTAACAACCTAAGAGAATCATCAATCCTAGGTATGGGATAACAATCCCGTCAAGTAATAGCATTCAGTTGACAATAATTCATCAAAACTCAGTGGGAACCATCTTTCTTCTTAACCAATAACAATGGGGATGCCCAAGGACTATTGGAGGGTTTCAATAATCCAGCCTCCAACAATTGATGCAACTCCTTGGTAACCTGGGCTTCTTCTACTTTAGATTTATGATATGGCTTCGCACAAATAGGAAGGTGAACACCAGTTTCAACAGAGTGCATCACGGACCATCTAGTACTAAAAAAAACAGAGTGCATCACTCCTTTCATAGTCCCAAAATCGTAAGTATGCTTAGCAAAGATGTTGGAATATTCATCTAACAATTGAAGCACTTGTTTCTCCTGTTCACTAGAGAGGTGTTTTCCAATAGCAGGACCCACAGTAAGGATTTCCTGATTACCTTCCAATCCAAAGTCTTGTAGACTCCTGAAGCATTTACATCATAGATATGAGATAAGGGTAGTAACTTGACATAAGCAATTGGATGCTCTCAATCTACCAGTTTCAGCTCATTGGTAAGGTTCGCCAGTAAGACAGATAATTATCCTGAATAAGCATAATCCAATACTCCAGGACAAGGCAAGAGCTCCTTAGCAGAAGGATTGACAGTACCTTGAACTTGTAACAAATGTCCCTTGGGAATCAAAAAATGCAAATAAGTGTTAACAATTACTTGTGATTTTGGCGGAATAACTAATTTCTCAGGGGAGAAATTAGGCATTCCTCTCTTCAATATCAGCTGATGTAGGAGATAATTTTACATGAAGATCTTCAACGTGATATTGTTTTAATAAGACCTTTTTGTTCCCTCTAGCAGACATAACCGACGTCAGGTAGAAGCATGATTGGATAAAAGTAAGGGAACTCTATACCCCAAGAGAGACAATGATGAGTTAGGGTAATTGATAATTTCATCAGATTCTCATAAAAATTGAGTCCCTAAAAGTAGATCGTAACTCAAATTATTGAGTACAATGGCAAGGATTGTAAAAGTTAATTTTCCAATTTTCAGGGGAAGGGATGAATAAAGCTCCAATAGACTGAGTATTCTGAGGTCTGGCTGTGCCATATTCTTCATAATGAGAAATATCAGGTGTTAATTTGATCCATTTGACCAATTTTGATGAGATAACATTCACTGGGGATCCAGTATCTATGATAGCTTTGGCATTGACTTGATTTACTTGGAAGTCAATATGGGTAATAGTGCTTCCAAACCGAGAGGATAATGCCAACAATGAGGGCAAGGAATAAGAAGAATTTTCGTCTTTATTACACTCAATCAAACTTTGATGCTCTTGCTGCGCACTCATATCATTATCAAGGTGGAGAATCTTATTCGGCTTATCTCTTTCTTCTTCTCATCTGCTTCCTTTTTAAAATAATGATCCTCAGTATGGAAATAGCGATGACAGTAGCTACACTGGATCGCCCTAGTGTTCTCAGGCATGGCGTAGACTTTGGGGTGACTAGGTCTAGGAGACTCATAAACTCGGGGTTTTTGAAGAATTGAGGAGGCAATTCCAATAAGGCCTCCTTAATGTCCAAAATACTTTGGAAATTATTTTTTACACTGATTAGATAAACTTGCATTTGAGTCCTGGAAGTAAAAGCTGACAGAACTGCAGTAATTTCATCCAAGTTTAACTGACCACAGGCTACTAGAGTTTGAGCTTCCCCATAGAACCAATGAGCAAAGTCTTTGATAGATTCATTTCAGTGGGGCTGTATACCCATAAAAGCCTGCTTTTGCGAGGATATAGGTTTGCTCACTCCCAAATTCTTTGATCAACGCTTCTTTGACCTGAGACCAAGTAGAGCAAGTCATTAAGTGGGGAACCATAATATCCTGAGCCAATTGAGTAAGGCAATTAGGCAAGTAATTCATCTTTTGGTGATCCATGGCCTCACTTAATGCCTTTTCATAAAGATGGAGAAAGGAGATAATGCTGCTTTCCCCTTGGGAGTATTTGTCCCTGAATACTGGCTTGAAACTCATGGGAGCATTGGTGGTCAAAACATGCAGTCCAGGTTGTTCTGATTGATTAGAAACATAAGAGGTGGAATCTGAAACTTGAGAAGAAAATTGAGGGTAAGGACCAACAGCTTCAGTATGAACTTCACTAATCTGATGATTCAGATCAGCATGCCCTACTTTCTCATCTAATTGGCGAGATAGCTCGAAAATCTGTTCCTGCTGTGCATTGTACTTGAGTTCCAGTGTCTTAATTTTCGCTTGGAGCAGTTCTCCTTTTGATTTGCAAGCATGTAGTAAGATATCAGTGTCCTTGGCCCATTCTCCCAGATTGATCAGTTCATTGGATAATTAATGATGTGACAAGAGAGGATTGATTGGTACTCCATTGAAGGTTAGGTTACACTCCTTGGCCAATTTAGAGAATTGTTCACGCAAGTGGATCATCATGTTTAATAGAGAGTCAATTTGTTGGAAAGATCCTGAATGCCCATTGGCACCTGGAGGTCCCCGAGGTCCATCCGCGCCTGGGGGTCCCCAAGGCCCTACACTCCCTGGGGGTCCACGGGGTCCATCAGCTCCAGGAGGTCCACATGTTCCTACACCCCCAGGTGGGCCACGAGGTCCTTCAACCCCAAGAGGACCCATATTTCCAGAGGCTTTCTCTACTTCATTAACCCAGAATTGAATTCCTGAGTACATTTGTTCTAATTGGAAGAGATGGGTTCTAATTTCCTCCTCCATTGATTGACTACGCTCAGAGAGTTGGGAAACACTCTCTCTCCATTCTCTCTGAATCTCCTAAACTTGCTTGGGGAACTGTAAATCAACAAAATTGGACAACCCATAATTGAGCTTGATGAGCTGCTGATGTACTTTGTTAAGAAGGCCCAATTACTAATGATAGCATCACAATTATCTCGGCTAAACTCAGAGGCTGACTTAAAAAAATTGGAAATATAATTATTCAAGGATTGGAGATCCTTCTAGTAAATTGAGCATCCCTTGGTGGTGCGTTCCAACTACAGGTAATAAATGGTGTAAGGTAGGATTTACGAGTTGGTGCAAATATTGCTTGGGGCCAATTCCTGGCTTTTGAGAGGTTTGCAGCACTTCCTGCAATATAGAATGTACAGCATTAGATCAAGAATGGATAGCACAGATTTCAGGGATTAGGGCCCCTTCAAGAAAATGATTAATAATATTTCATAAATTCTCAGGTGGTATTTAAAAGTCTGAGGTAAAAGTTAAGTTAGGACCATGAAATTTTAAATTGGCTCAAAATTCCAATGTGGAGGGTAATCTTGGGATTTGGGATCCAGTTGAACGGACCCATCATACAATGCTGCCTTGCTCTTGGTCTTGAGCTTTGTTAGGCAAAAATGAGAATCCATAGTAGTGATAGACATTGTCGCTGGTGCGTAACTCAGAGTGGCCCCTGTAGTGAGCACCACTTTTGAAGTTTTGAATTGCACTTCAAAAATAGAAGGTTTTCTCTTGAAGTTACATCGGGTGAATTCTCCAAAAAGCGATAATTTAAAGTAGAAGACAAGATATAATTCAACCTAATTTTTATTTTCTAAAAAAGGGAATATTTATAGGTTTTTAACAGTTCATAATCTATCAGAGTGAATTAATCTCTGTATGATCAAATCTTTAATCAATTTGATTGGGATTAGGTTGATCATTAACCTTGATAGATTGAGATATATTGCTCGCTCCTTCCAATGATGTCGGTGGAATTGAAAAAGTGGATTTTTCAGAGGTATGAGAATTCAGTGAAATCCCAACATGCTTCATTTAGGCAAGTGAGTTTTAAAAGCACTTTATTCTATCTAATAAGTGTTGCATGTTTTTAACAATAAGCATAAGTTAGATAAGAGATTATTTTACAGTTGTTTATAATATAGGGCTATTATCTCATAGTAATTATATAAATATTTTTAAGTCAAATATTTTTATAATCTTAATTTAATAACCATACCTTTTGAGAAGAAGCCTATAAATATGAGTTTTGGGATTCTTATTTTTAAAATTTATTTATTGAACCCCAACAGCCTATAATAACAAAAGAAAACATTTAAATACCAAGGACAATACAGTTTATCATTTTTATTGATGTTCCATAAAACTAGGATGACTTTCTTTTGAGTATTAATTCTATTGATACCATTAAAAGCAGGCTTTTATTTGCTTAAACCCATTTTTTAATGTAATTTAAAATAAACTTAAAGCTACCACAATTTGCCCACACTACTTTTTCCACTAATGTCCATGGAACAGCTGCCTGCTGCTGGTACAGTGTGGGGCAGCGGCGCTCCACTAACTAATATTTTCACCCTGTAGGAAACTGCTTCTAAATGGTTTGCATAGCTCATCAACCTCTGGCAGTTTCCACTCCTGCCATTTCTGCTAATCCCTCCTATGACATTACCCAGCTGCCACCGCGCTCAAATTTTTTAAATGGGAAAGATCCTCCTGCCCCAACCACGGTGAAATCTGGTGCTGCTCCCAAAGCAGCGCAAAATCAAAAAAAAATTAAAAAGATAATAATTTGACAGAGTTACGGAATCCTGAGTTGGTGGCTGAAACAGTTTTAAATGAGCTGCCATAAATGAATGTTCACGCCCATATAAGTTCAGCCATCACACCACCTCCAAGGGTTGATCCTGCACTAGCTGATTTAAACCCATTTGAGTGTCTCAAATGGCTCATTGATAGTGACCAACCATTTAATGTGAAGCTGTATTTTGCTTTAGAGACTTTTTTTGAACCTCCCAAATCGCGCTCCCACAGCTTTGCGCTAAAAACAGCTAGTCAAATTATAAAAATATTAATAACATAGCGATTATAGCAGCTGATGCCCTTGCCAACACTCTCCTCCATCAACATCTTCATAGGGTAATGAAACCCTTGTTGAGGGTATTCCTATCACTATTTTCTTCATGAGTTTGATGAAGATGCAAAATACGAATTTGAAGAGCTTGCATTTGGTGCAAGCTGCACATGCATTGATGTGGCAAAAACTTTGATGTTATATACCAACTATCCTCAAACCCGCCAGTTCAACAAGTTGTACACTTGCATGCCTGCTTTAATCACTTTTGCTGAGCATCAACTTGCTTAACACATTAAGGCGATGATACCACTGGCCTTATTGATAACGAAACCCCTACCTATGCCCCCTCATACCCCATGCTTCTGATGCACCGACCCCTATTTTATCTACAATGGTCTGCCAATTGAAGCGGTAACCAGATAAAAATTTCCCTAAAGCTTATTGCCCTTCTAATATGGCTTCCTAGACTGTTACCTGAGGTGCCATGCTGTAACTTTTATTAATGATAATCCCTTTGTTTGGCTCCTTTGCAAATAAAGATGCGTGGAGTGCCCTCCTTTATTGTATTGGGCACCACTAGTGCTAAATAAAAAGTCATTAAACTCTTCTGGCCGCTTTATTCCTCCAAAGGGCTTAGCACTCCACCTTGTGCACGCTCACCCCTGATCACCCCAACCCCTGTGCCCTTCCTTGCTCTACAGTTCATTTCTGCTTTTTGTTGGCTAAAAAATGACTATTCCTGTACGCCAACAAAACAACTAAAAAGCTTTCCACCGCTGTCTTTTCATTGACAAGCTTTATTGACTTCCACCCCTCTATAAGGCTATTTCAATATATGCTTTCCAACCAAGAATGCTGCAGCTGCTGTTGTGACAGCTCCATTAATATTTACAAAATAATACTGTTCCTACAAATTGTACTTGAATCCTCACTGATAACACAATATTGGTGACATTTGCAAATCTCTCTTTGCATGTTTCTTTTTTAAATCTTATATGAGTAATTGAATTTTGACTTTCAGACTAAGGCACTCAACCTATCCTCCACTTTACTGTTCCCTATGGTGCATAGCGCCTTGCAGTTCCTTACGCCACTATCTTCTGTCCTAAATGGTGATGCAAGAGCATCAGAAATTAACCCTCAACCGTTGGAATGAACAGTTTCCAATACGAAACTGGCAGAATTTTGAGCAGCTTATCTACCGTGAATGGAAGTTAAAAACCCCTTTTATAAATTTGGTTGACCCAAGAAATTTACCAAGCGCATAGTATGACGTATTAAAAGTTTATTACCTGACACTCAGAGAGATTTACTTATTGAAATTCCAAAGCTGTCAAATTGACTATAGTTATTTACTTACCTTTATACTTTCAGGGGGCAAAATAATTTTCAATTAGGAAGAAAAAGAGATGAATTCACCAGTTTTACCCTGAAAGGAACGATTGAGCCTCCCATCTGAATATTACTTAAAAAGTAAGATAACCAATTTAGGAATTATACAGAAACATGATGTAAGGCATATTGAAGCGATGCCATTGAATGGATCAGGTGAACAGTATATTTCTAAACTAGTTAACAAAGCATATAACCAGGGAGAGACTACTTTCTGCGACCCATAAGTAAGGACTGAAAAAGAGCCCCTGGACATCCAGGTTCAGGGGTAATCAATGAGAGAAAGCTTAAATATACAGAGACTTGCAAGAGGATAAAGCAACAAAATGGAAATCAGATTCCTCCTGACTAAGGGGATCATGAAGGCCCACAGTATCACTACCCCAGTCCCAATTTATTTTCACTTTTCATTCACTTTTATGTCTTATTTTCACCAGAAGTATAAAAAACTTCACTTTTACTTTAGTATAAAACTTTGTAAAGGATCTCAGTTTATCATTCCTGTTCACTTATATTAGTTTAAGCTATCTAAATATCTTTAACCAGTCTGGGATTATTGATTGAGAAGAATACAGTAGCTAGTCTGAGATCCGCTTTGTTTGAACAAGACAATAATTTACGCAGATACCTTGGAATTGAGCTGCTAAGTGAGAGGTTGTTAAAATTCCATTGTATCCCAATTTCTAATGTAAAGAGAACATGTCAAAGAGTGTCAACAAGAATATCATCATGTGTTAAGCAGTTTAACTAAGAACAATGCTACAACGGGTACATCATTATTAATTTTATTCAATGAGGATGATCATGCCCTTCTTGACAGTTGTCTGGTGCCCAATCTGTCTGGAAAAGATCCCACGAGCAGCAAGTGGGCCTTACAAATTAAGTGAGTTGAGGTAGGTAAGCTGACTGTAGTTCTCACTACAGGGGTGACATCATCAGACCATAGTGAAGATCATGAGATACCTTATGAGCATTTTGGTGATGAAGCAGATACATAAGTGTGTCAAAGAGAGGATTATTCTGAACTCCTGACGAGGGAGGAGGGAACCATACATTAAAGTCTCCATACCTTTGAACTAAAAAATGTCTGATCTATAATACCAGCTTGAAAGCTTCAAGGAGATTTCTAGAAGAGCTTGAATTGCCTCCATCTCAATAGTGAGAGGACCTTCACTCATATAAAGCTTTAATATGCTTTTAAGGATTTGGAGGATTAAATTTTATTTTTAAAAAATACGGTTTAAACCTTTTCACTCTAAACAATTATAGGGAGCACTTAAAACGATATGGTGCCATTATGTACAATATGGACATGAGTATCGAAAATTTGAAGGCTCAACTGTGTACTGTACCAGAACCTACCTCAACTAGATAATTCACTCAGTAGGAGACACTGGTCTTGGCCACTCAACCGATTGCCATGCAACCGCTCATGATGAATGCTGACTTCATGTAGAAGATACTAACTTCAAACCTTAATTTAAGACCATGTATACACCTGGATAGGGAACAATTGCTGGTTTCCTACAGATGTATGAGATCAGCATGGATGGTGCTAGCGACTGCCAAAAGGCTCGCCACATACGAGGGAGAGTCATGAGGCTTAAGAGCCTTAGTGCAAGCCTATGACCTGGACTAACTTGGAGCAAAGTAAAATGCATCCTCCTCACAGAGTTTGGTAAATAGATGCATATGACACTCGCAGGCAAGAGCGCATTGCCTCTAAAAGCTCATAAAGAAGAATAACTCAACGTACACAGGACATACAAAATGGAGTTTAAAGTAATTGGGAACACCCCCTTGACGGATTAGAAGTCAGTCTACATCTCTTATGATAAGGGAGATAAGCCAAAGGATAAGAATCCCAAACTTCCAGAACGCCTGCCCTGTCAAGATCTTATATGTGATAAGTGCCCCAGCCTGAGAAATTCTACCAATTTTGTCCGCTAATTGCACCAAAAAAGAAGGACACTACCCCCTTCAAAAAAGGATACCACCAACTCCATAAACTGTGTGGATTTGTATACTAGGGGTGAAGACAATCACAAAACTGAGGATTTAACAAATGCAGGGTAACACGTGTTAGGGGCACTTAGTGCGGTGGCTGTACCTGCTAGGTTAAGATTCAATGAAATTGATGGACTTAAATCAAGTGAAACTTACCTGGATCAAGCAAACCACCCTACCTAGTTCATAACCTTGGTTAAGTAAGGAGAGCAGCTGCTGATGGCTACTTTTAAGAGCTTAGAACCGAATAGTGAGGACACTGGCAAGACCACAACACGACTGATGATCTGAGACAATATGAAGTATTTGTCACTGAAGTTCTGACCACTGAAACCCCTTTTGGAAAGAGTATGATGAAAGTGGTAGTGGTGATAAAGAAAGTCCGCATCTTAGCTGTTCTGGACACTATAATTCCAGTCAACTTAATGTCCACTAAGATCATGAAAGGGCTGAAGGTTATTTCCAACATTAACTATAACGTGAAGTACTAAACCGCCTAACCTGACATTACCATCGCTATAGGAGCTTACTCAGAGTTGCCCTTCCACTTTAGATGCATGTTTCTACCAGCACCCGATATAATATTGGATAAAAACCACTACAAACTCTAAATTGGGACATAGTCTTCCCTTGATTTTGGCGCAAGATCAACTTTACAACCAACACCATGGGTAACACGAGTTTATGACTTCCGTTGGTATTTGAGGATTCTGGTGTTAAGCTGAAAAAGCAACGGACATGTTTACTGAAGACAGATCAACCTATTACTCCGTTAACTAAACCCTTACAGAGAAAAAGTGTGAAGCAACTACCTTCCACATTCAGAACAGAATAAGGGCTCTCACTGAGCGCTAGCAGAACCTATGGAGATCAGATCAGGGAATTAATGCTAGATGACCCTACTGATCAGCGTGAAAATCTTTTGGATATATCTTGGAAGTTTTCAGCAAAGGTGGAATCCACAAACAAGAACTAAGATTTTCATATTTATGATACCAACTACTTGGGTGAGTTGACCGTCATATTAATTATATTACAACTCAGCCATTTAGAGTTATTAAAGGACAGATTATTGCACAGGCTTGACTGACCAGTTGCAATGATATTGATTCAGTACACGTCATAGGGGACTTTGAAGAGCTCAGATTCAGGTATGTGATCCCAAACAACATAAAGAACTGGACGAGATATTAAACAGGTTTAAGGACATCTTTAGCAACATATTCACCAACTATGGACCCTTCATAGAAGAAAACTATAAAATTGATACCAGATCTGCTATACCATTTGAGTTAAAGCCCTACCACCGTTTAAAAGATGAATATGTCATTATTACCTAATAACAGAATCAACCAGCATAATTTGGACTGATTATAATATCAAAGAGTCCCTAGGCTTTGCCATTATTGCTAGTATGCAAAAAAGATGAGAATCATTGCATAGTCATGTAATACCGCCACTTTAACAAAATAACAAAAAACAACTCATATCCACTCCCGCTCATAGAAATTGCTTTTAAACGCCTTGGAGAAATTGAAATATTTCTCAGCGATGGATCTGACCAGAAAATACTGGCAGATGGGTCTCTCATTGGAGGATCAGGAGAAGTTCGCTCTGATCAGTAGTCAGGGTTATTTAAGCCAACAAGAATGTTGCAGGGGCTCTGCAACGCCCCTGATACTTTCCAGTGCGTGATGGACAGTATCTTAAGCGATATTAGTTTATCTAGTGTGTTGATTTACCTAAGCGACATTGCCAAGTTCAGCCAGACTTCCAAGAGCAACTATAAAACCTCTGCAAAGTCTTTACACAGCTTCAAGCTTCAAATTTGAAGCTGGCTCAAACTAAATGCACCTTTCTAAAGAGGCTATGGTACTACTTGGCATGAGATCAGTCTCAGAGGATTCAAGCCCAGGACGGGAAAGTCAAGGTGATCATTGCAATGGAGTTACCCAAGAGCATTAGGGACATCCAAGTGTTCCTTGGATGGTGGGATACTAATAGAAGTCATCACCTACTTCTCAGATTTGGCTGCACCCCTCACCTACATGCTGATAAAGGAAACAAAGCTTTATTAAGCTTGGAACAAGAGCAAGACTTCGAGGAGTTAAAGAAAAGATTGGTAGATGCGCCAATATTGGCCTGACTGGATTTTAACAAGATCTTTTACCTCTACACTAATGCAAGTGACGTTGGGCTTGGCACAATACTAGCCCAACTGGATGGAGAAGGTGTGGACCACTGTTAAAATTTGAAAACTGGTGCTACTCAATTACATCCTGTAGCGAGTACCAATTGGTAAATTTTGGGAACCGTTTACACATAGGATAGTAACTCGCTTCAGCTCCCTTGTTCAACTGCACAGGTTGCTTGTATGTGCATTGTTTGATTTGTTATTAATAAATAATTTGGGGCAGTAATAGTATGAAGAAAACTACTCTAATTAATCTTTTTTAGCCAAGATGGTTATTAGGTCAAGAGCCAACCTGATGCTTTTCCTAACCTTAAATGGTATTCTGGAACATCTGTAGGGACATCTTTCCTCTTTGGTAGAGCTTAACCTCAGTTCAGTATCAGAGGTTCTTCCCATCACTTCTGTAAGAACTAAACCAAGTATTAGGTTCAGAGATTCTTCTTGTTTCTTGTCACACAGAGTCTGCGGAGATGACAGTAAAATAGACAAAGGATATTCTTGTCCTTCCAACTCTAGTCTCAAGAGCAATCATTTTAATTATATAACTTTATTGGTAAATATTTTTTTATTTATTTGAGGATGGCCGACCAGGGGACAGACACATCCAATATTAGGGAAGAGGAAAACGGAAAACAGAAGAGGGAAGAGAGTGCAAAACAAAGGAACTCAAAAGAGATGACTTGGCACACTTGGGTGTGGCTAGGAGCCACGGGTGGTGGATAACTAGACCTTAAGTGGCATGACAGCTCGGGGGCTAGTAGGGTGTACCGCATATGAAGACTGTGAGGTTTTTAATGTCATAACAAAGGAAACAGATTGGAATCCAGTTGCCCATCCGTTTCTTTAATTTGTGTTGGAGTGATCTGAACAACCAGGCTTGGAAGTTTTCGGCCAAATGGCTGTGGAACCTGACGATAGCTTGTTTGAAATTGTGGAAGATCCCATGGAAAGCATCGAGGGCAATTATGTGAATGGACCATATTGCAATACTCACAATTAGAGCCCTTAGAGTCTGGGGGATAGGTGAGGCCATGTTGAGTGCCAGGATATCGCGGTATAGTCAGAATTCAGCTGTAGGTGATTGTTGAAACAAGTGCATCACGTTGGCCCAGATATGCGCGGATGGTGGGCACTTTTCCAGGTGGTGTGCTAGTGTGTTGGGTCCGCCGAAAATGGCGCATGTCTTGAACATTGAGAAAGTATGGTCGGCTGTTCTAAACATATGGCGCATGTATTGCCACACTGTGGAGCACATTTTTGGGGATAAGAGGGGGCAGGTGATGAGGTCCCACACCTTCCTTTGGGTGCGCAAGTTGTATGGGACATCTTGGTAATCTAGATAGTCAATCCAGGAAAGAGGAAAGGGTGGTAGTGGGGCAGGCGTGTTAGACACCTTTTGTCCCCTATGGAGCTGCACATAACCAATTTGAGTGTGAATGTCTTCGGATTGCTGTGCATAAGAGAAGCTCCAATCCCCTTGTTTTAGAATGTACAGGACGCGTTTGAAGTAGCGGTTGGTGTTGTGTGGTCCAGTGGCGGTTGGATGCGTTACAAGGTATTTCATCAGAGTTGCAGGGTTGGAGGGGGACTTCAGATGTAGTGCCATTGCGAAGTTGGTTTGGGCTGCCTTAGCCCAGTGGTGTGATGGGTTGGGTGACGTTGTGAGAGCTACCCATGAGCTGAGGATTTGTGTTGCTCGTTCTGTGAAGTTGAGCAGCCCCATTCCGCCTTTCTTCTGTGGGCCATACATGGTCTCCAGCCTGACAGGTGCGCGGTAACTAGACCATAGCCAGTTCTGCAGGAGCTTGTAGACTGCGTTGGTAAAGTTGGAGGAGAAGGTAACTGAGTGGGCAGCAAACCATAACTTTGATAAGATCAGGGAATTGTCTAACACAACTCTTCCGGTCAAACTAGCTTTACTCCTCCGCATACATGTCATATTTTTTGTGATGTTGCCCTAAATGTTAGTTTCGATGGTGCCAAGTGCATATCCACCATCTTCGAGCCATATGCCCAAATGACAGACTGGGTTGGTGGCGGGGTGATGTGCAAAGTGTAAACACAGTGGTTTTACTGGCTTGGATCGTTGTTGTGTATTGGATGGGTGGTTGGTTGGTTTGTGTAATGGTGAGAGGGTGAGGCCCAGTTCAAACTGAATTTGCCCATAACAATTACCTCTATTTACTGTTTGTTCAGCATGGCGTTACTCACTGACTCATACTGGTGAATAATGCGCTCAATCGCCCTGGCATTCCTGTTGCCTGAGATTCCAACAACGCAGTTGTCAGAAAAAGCGAGCATTTTGATTGGTAGTTGTCCTACTAATCTGATTCCAGTGAGCTTTGAGTTTACAATGCGGAGGAGAGGGTCAAGGGTAAAACTGTATAGAAATGGGCTAAGCGGGTCACCTTGTTTAAGGCCCCTTTGGGGGGTGATGGTGTTAGTTAAGAAACCTGGGCCTCAGATTGCAAACCTGGCTGAGCGCGTTAGGAGGAGCGCCCAGTTTATAAAGCGGGGTGGTAGGTTGAAAGCCTTTAGACACTGCTCTAAGTTACCCCAGTGCACTTGGTCATATGCTTTCTTTTGGTCCAGAAAAGAAAGGGCGCCTGTGAGGTTCGCTTGGCAGATGTTGGCAATTGTGTGGATGTTATCCAAAATTGAGTGATTTGGGATGAAGCCAAACTGATGGGGGGAGAGGGCTGTCTGAGCAATGCAACCCAAACGTTTAGCTAGGATTTTAATTAGTATTTTGTGTCGGTATTGGCGAGAGCAATTGGACGCCAGATGTTTAAGTCTGCCTGGTCTCCTTTTTGAAGAGTGTGACCACATATGCGTCTTGGCCGCCAGGTAGAAGGGTTGTGTCTTCCAGGCACTTATTCATAGTTGCCAGTAGTATTGGTGCAATATAGTCAAAAAATTTTAAAAATTCATATGGTAGGCCATCAGGCCCAGGACACTTGTTTCGTGGAGTTGATCTTATTACCTCCCATAGTTCATCTTTAGTGATGGGTGCGACAAGGTCTGGTTGATCAGCTATAGTGTCAATATTAGCGGATGAAAAAAAATTCAATTTCTCTGGGTGATGCGAAATCTGCCATGTACAGGTCAGTGTAAAATCAGTGTGATTTGGCCAATATTTTAGATGGTGTGGACACCAGTGTGTTGTCTGCTTGGCGAACCTGTGTGCAAGTCGCCAAAGTTGAGATTTGTTTAAAATGGCGGAAAAATTGGGCCATGTGAGCTTCACCGGATAGGATGAATTTTGACTTATAGCGTACTTTGGTGTAATGCTGGTGTTTTATAAAGAGGGAGTTTACCTGTGTAGATAGCTGGAATCACAAGCGGCCCCATTGGGGGCTGTATCCCTTGCTAAGTGTGTTGTTTTCTAAGTGCTGAAGCTGTTTATAAGCCTTGTTGATTGTCATGGACATCGCGGCTGTTTTTCTGGAGTTCAGGTGGCAAGATTTTTTGGTTGTGCAAGCCTTGAAGATTTCCCACTTGGCGATTGGGTTCCCATTGGGTGGTTGTCTTTCTTGCTGTGTTGTTAGAACCATCTCAATCCAAAGTTTAAGCTCTGGAAGATGGATGATTCTTGGGTGAACTCTGTGCCAGGTTGGTGGCTTTTGGTATTTTCTGAGGATGATAACACTATTGAGACCATCTGGTGGTCGGAGAAAGGGATGATTGTTGTAGTAAGATCTGATACCCATTGACAGAAGCCTATAGGGGCAAGTATCATGTCAATCCAGGTCATTGAGATCATCTAGTTATTGTTGTGGTGGGGCCTCATTATGTTGGCCAGGGTGGGGGCTTGTTTGGGAATGGTGTCACATAGGCCCAGCGTTGCCTTTAGTATGCATAGTTCTGTGTGGCCGCGGGGTATAGCCTTAGACTTAGGCCAGCAGTCAGTAATGGTGTTAAGCCAGTAGTTGAAATCTCCCGCGAAAAATGTTGCCTCAGGGAAAGTGATTGAGAGGATATCAGAGAAAAATTTTTGGCAGTCGTTCAGATCATTTGGGGCATACACACACGCCGCAGTTGATTTTTCTCCATTTCACTTAAGATCCGCTAGAAGCAGCTGTCCCTCCAGGTGGGAGGATGTGCTTCAGATATTTACTGGAGGGTCACGATTTGTTCAAAGCACCACCCCACAGTGGTATGTCCAAAAGGATTTAGCTGGAAGGAGCATGGTTGACCATGACTCCTCCTCCCCCGGTGAACAGTGGGGTTCTCAGACAGCCAAGATGTCCACGGGGATATTGTGCAGGAAACCCATTTTTTGGCCCAGGATGTGGGGGCCTTGGCTCCCACGATGTTGAGCGTCCCTATGGTGATTGTAGTAGTCTGCAAATCAGGAACACTGGGGTGACCCACTGAGGTTGCCCAGTTCCTTATCACAGGTCATACTGTGAGTATGGGGCTGATTAGCCAGATTGGTTCCAGTGTGTTGGTCAGCAGTCTTAGTACTGGTTTTGTTCAGTTTCTTCTGGCTCATATTACTCCGTGGAGTTTGGGTCTGGCGTGGATTGGCTTGTGCCCCATCAGCAAAAAAATTTACGCCACTTGCCTATGGGTTTGATGGGCAGAAACTAGGAGTTGGGGTGATTGGGTTTTGTGCATGAGTGTTGTCACATTGTGGTTGGCTGAAATGGTCTTCCATATCATTGCTGATCACACGGTATTTGCTGGGAGGATCCACAGTGGTGCAAGGTGGATTTGCTACCGCTTGGTTGGAGGTGTTTGATTTGGTTGTGTCCAAAAAATACATCATTTTGGTTGCATTGGGTTATATGTGGGGGATCTGATTGGTTATTCCGCTTCGCTGCCATGGCATCCACCTGAATCTGTTCTGGGGAAATCATGGTGCAGGTTTGGGTCCTGGCAGAACTTGCAGCCTGCTTATGGGTGGTCTGTGCACAACAGCAGTCCTTGCACCAAAGGGGCTCAACCAAAGTGACATCAGCTCTTTCACCCCAATAGAAGGTGAAAGTGGAGTCCCTAATCTTGCCAAAAGTTGGGCTTGTTTCATCCATATTGTCCTCACAAAATTTCAGTGCTTCAATCCCGCACTTGACGGGGCACGCGTGGTCTTTGTGGCCTATAGCTGAGCAGAATTCGCAGATAGGTGGGGTGTGTTCTGGCGTGATGCGGAAGGGGCGAGATATGCTGCCATTGGGGAGGTTGATGGTCACCGTGTGGGGAATGAGGGTGATATTCTCTACCACGTCCTGATCTGGTTCTATAATGGCTAATGCCTTCCCTGTACACAGGTGGGGCAGGAGGGGGAATCTTCAAATCCAAACTGTTTGATTACACCTTAACCTTCAAGGCCCCCGCGGAGCTCATCCACAAGGATATCACAGTGCACGGTGCTTGGGAGTTGGTCAAATACAATGAATAGGTCATTTTCCTCATTCCATCATGTGCGCACCATGCGGATGGTGCAGTCTTCACTGTTAATCTTTATGGAGAATACAATTTTTGCTGCTTCCGCCGCTTCTTCCATGGACATGAACCTGACGTCCACCCATCCTCTATGTAAATTTTTATAATTTACCGAGATGGTGTTCAGGAAAGTTGTGGAGAAAACCTCCCCATTTTTCCCATGATTTGAGGGAAGTATCATTGACCATAATTCTAAGGCCATACTCAAGGGAGGACAGAGGTTGGGAGTGTTCTATTTTGGTATATGCGCCCATTTTTTGCAGAGTTTGCAAAACTCTGGGTGCAGCACTGTACTCACCCTTTTGGCAGGGAGGGTGTGTCAACATTCCGCCAGGGCATTTTTCCCCCGGTGGGTTAGGAGGGCTTTGGGCCTTTCACGCTGGCCACTATCACCCAACTGGTGTTGTTGCAGACAAATTTGCTCATATTCTGGTTGATTGTCAATCTCAGAGAAATTGCGTAGAATAACATTACTAAAAGTGATAGTAACGGGAAAGAATATCTTTTATTGGTAAATATTTATCTATCTGCTTTATTAAGAAAAACCCAAGAGACTTCATAGGGCATTGGCGTTCAAATCTTTGTTGACGCCCCATTAGGTACAGCAGCCGTCGCCAATAAATTAACCCTCCAGGGTTGCACAAAACAATAATCTTCCTCATCTGTTTAAATCAGATATCCTGCCAGCTCTCAATAAAACACTCTTGAGCTAAAACAAAGGACGTGCCCCAAACCGTCACTCAACTCTTATCAAACCACCATTTTTAGATGAAAGCCTGCTTAGATAGTGGGACTCTTACCCATAAATAGCAGGTTGTGATCCTGAAAAATTAACTCAAAAGTTGCTTTATCACAGGCGGCATTATTCGCCCAGCAACCCAAAAAGCCCTTAGTCAAAAAGCAATTAAACCCAATTGACTACTATAATTTAACTAAGTTATCAATAGTAAAATCAACAACATAATCATTTGTTTATTGTTGGGGATCACTTCCAATGAAAAATTACAGATCCAGTTGATTAAAATCTAATGAGTTGCCAAATATCCGTTCAGGATAGTACTTCAAATAATAGTTATCATAAGTAATCAATAACTCCACATCCACTAATGGGATGAATTCCCTAGTGGACAAGTAGATGAAGTATAATAGATTAAGCTGGGTAATGTGGGCATATTGAAATACCAAAAACCTTTCTTTAAGTATTATTCAAAGGTATTTATAAAAACTTAGTAGAACTAAAATATCATGGAGAGTGTATGTCTGGAGATGATCTAAGAAGTAAAGCGCTTCTGACATTGCTTGTATAGGGTCTACTTTAAGGCTGTGATGGATCATGAGTCACTCCACTGATTTTGGAATATGAAGGATCCCAACGTATTCCCTTCTATATGGGCAGTACTGATCCACTGATATGATTTCAATATTATACACCAAGCAGGGTACAAACACCTCATCGAGCTGTACTGTTGTATTACCAGTGTTCCAACTACAAGAGCCAGAGAGTGATTGACTTTATGAACTAATTTGGGTTACCAGTAGAATCATGGCAGGACAAAATGGACGAGGTGAAGACCATCCTGAGAAGCTGCTCCAAAGGCACTCAGCATATTGACGGAAAACTGCAGAAGAAGATTCAAATAAATGGTAACTGTACATAAAACCTTTTGATTTGATGGAACTATTAATGGAAGCGCACAAGCACTCAGCCTTGGGTGGTTTCAGAAGTCGTTGGCCTACCTGAAGGAGAGTCTGTACTGACAGTCCATGTCCAATGTTGTTCACCAGGCCTTAAAACTAATAATACCTTGTGCAAGTTTTTGTCCGCTGGAGAAACGCTTTGAGTTTACCCCAATCTCACCTAAAGCCTCATTCATTAACGTGTTATTGACATGGTGGTACCATTTAACTGTTCTACCAGATCAAAGGTCATGCTTATAGCCATTGATCACTTTACTAAGTGGTTTAAATCTTCCATGATCAAGATGTACACCATGAAATCAACCACTCAATTCCTCTACAACTAAGTTACAACCAGACATGGATGCCCCCAAGCCTTGCTCTCAGATATAGGAAAAACTTTAATCAGATTTCATCAGAAAATTAATGGACTTATTTAGGGTGAAGAAACAGTTTACCACTCCCTGCACTAAATCTTAAAAAGGTAGCATAAAATGAAGTACTGATACCTAGGAGGGATAATAAAGAAGATGGCCTCAACTGTAAGTCAAATTGGGGATTAGTTGCTGCCCTCCGCATTGTTGGCTTACAGGCTTTTTCATCACCAGGTGATTAGGATATCCCCTTTTAAGGCCTTCATGGCTAGAGCAGCATTGCCAATCCTGTTAGCACCAATAATTACCGTAGACTGAAAGAATCTGCCTCCTGGAAGTTATCAACAAGAGCTATACAGTGAGCTTATTAGAATACAGCTGGAGGCCTCAAGCAACATAGAGGCAATTATACCTCAAAGACAACGGGAGAGTCAATGACAAACTAGGCTACCAGAGTTCAGTCTAGGGTTTATAGTACTGCTTTTTAAAGGGAGGACAGCCAGTGAAGTTGCTGGACATCTGGACTAAACCTGCGAATGTTTTGGCTAAACAAGGAGCCAAGTACTCAACCTGGGATGATCATGCTACTTATATATTTAAAAGATTACATGCACAACCACCAAAGGTCATTCCCCAGTCTCATCTTGGGAGGGAAATAGCTGTGTCAGAGACCGCAAAGACAACAGAAAATCATTCCTTAACCACTGGAATGAACATAGTACAATCCTAAACAGGTGAAGTTGTGGGAAACCACCTGGTGCATATTGAATTGGACAACCCTTATTATAGATTTAACTAGCTTAAGGAATTACCAAGCACTCAGTCTGATGTCACGCAAAAAATTAATACCCGACGCTCAAGGGGATTTAATAATAAATATGACAAAGCTTCCAAATTGATTGTAATTTTGACCCCCTTTTATATTTAGAGGTGAAAAAATAATTTGCAATTAGTCAATGAAAATGTGATGACGCAAACGAATTACCTCAATGTAAATGATCAAGTCTCTCATCTAATATTATAAAAAATAACAATCAATCAATTTTAGAAAATTGTATGTGAACCTGATTTGAGGTGCATCGAATCAATTCCGTCATTTTATAAGAAGGTGAACAACATAATTTTTTGTGTAAAAAGAAATAACCCAAGGAGAAACTACAGCCCACAACCCAGAATCACAACTAAATAATGGGTCTCTGGACATCCAGGTTCAGTGGTAATCATTACAAGAAGGAGCTTACAGATACTTAAAATAAGAAAATAGGATGAAGAAACTAAAGCAGAAATTAGACTCACCTGACTAGGGGATCATGAAGACCCCCAATATTGCTACCCCAATTCCTAAATTTATCTTCAAGATTCATTTGTTTTCTTTTTTTCCCATTACTATCACTATTAGTAACATAATTTGCCGCAAATTAACTGAATTTGACAATCAACCAGGAAAATGAGCAGATTTTTATGCACCAACACCAGCTGGGCAAAAGTGGCCAGTGAAAAAGGCCCCAAAACCACCCAACCCATCGGAGAAAAATGCCCTGGCAGTACGTTGGGACAACCCCCCCCCCCCAAAAAAAAAAGGGTGAGTATAGCTGCTGCACCTGGAGTTTTGCAATATTTACAAAAAATGGAAACTTTAACAAAAATTGAACATTCCCAACCCTTTCAACCCTTGAGCACAGCCTTATAATTATGGTTAGTGATACCTCCCTCAAGTCATGGGAAAAAATGGGAGAGGCCTTTTCCACAATTTTCCTGCACTGTCTCTGTAAATCTTAAAAATTTACATAGAGGATGGGTGGATGTCGGGTTCATGACTGCAGAGGAAGTGGCAGATGCAGCAAAAACCAAATTTTCCATAAAAATTAACAACAAAGACTGCAAAATCTGCATGGTGAGCACATGATGGAATGAGGAAAATGACCTATTCATCATATTTGACTGACTCCCAAGTACCATGCACCATGATATCCTTGAGGATGAGCTCCGTGTGGGCCTCAAAAGTTATGGCGAAATTAAACAATTTGATTCAAAAAATTTCCCCTTCAGCCCCACCTATGCACAGGGAAGGAAATAGCCATTATTGAACCCAACCAGGACGTGGTAGAAGATATCACCCTCATTCCATACACGGTGACCATCAACCTTCCTGATGGCAGCATATCTCGCCCCTTCCACATCACACCAGAACACACTCCGCCCATCTGCGGCTTCTTCTCAGCTCTAGGCCACAAAGACCACGCATGCCCATCAAATATGGGGTGGAAGCAACAGAATCTTGTGAGGATAATATGGATGAAATGAGCCCAACCTTTGGTAAAATGAAGGACGCAACTTACGCCTTCCATTGGGGTGAAAGAGCCAAAATTACTTTAGTTGAACCCATTTTTGCAAGGATTGTCATCGCGCACAAGCTGCCCATAAGCAGGCCGCGAGTTCCACAAAAACCCAAGCCCACACCATGATCTCCCCGGACCAGATTCACTTTGATGCCATGGCAGCGCGGTGAAATAACCTTTCAGATCCCCACATAAAATCCAACAAAATCAAAGAAAATTTTAAAACACAACCAATCAAACGCCTCCAACCACACTGAAGCAGAACCACCATGCACCACTGTGGATCCTCCTAGCCAATCACACATGGTCAGTGACAACATGGTTCATGAGTACAATATGGAAGATCATCCCAGTCAATTACAAAGCAACAACGCTCTTGCACAAAACCCAGTTGCCCCAACACCTAGCTTCTGCACATCTAGCCCACAGGTAAGCAGCGGAAAACTTTATGCTTGTGGGGCACAACACAATCAACACCAGAGCCAAACTCCACGGAGTAATCTGAGACCAAAGAAACCAAACAAAACTGACGCTATGATTACTGAGCAACATGCCAGAACCATTCTGGCTGATCAGCCCCAAACTCATAGTATGACCCACACTGCTAGGGAACAGGGTGACCCCAGTGGGTCGCCCCAAAGTTTCTGATGTGCAGATTACTGCAATCACCATAGGGACGCTCAACATTGCGGGAGCCAAAGCCCCCACATCCTGGGCCAAAAAATGGATTTCCTGCACAATATCCCCATGGATATCTTGACCATCCAAGATCCCCACTGTCCACCGGGGGAGGAGTGGTCATGGTCAACCATGCTCCTCCCAGCTAAATCCTTTTGGATGTACCACTGTGGGGTGGTTCTTTGAACAAATCGTGACCCTCCAGTAAATATCTGAAGCACATCCTCCCACCTGGAGGGACAGCTGTTTCTAGCAGATCTCGAGTGGAATGGAGAAAATTTCACTGTGGCGTGTGTGTATGCCCCAAATGATCTGAATGACTGCCAAAATTTTTTCTCCAATATCCTCTCAATCCCTTTCCCCAAGGCAACGTTTTTCATGGTAGATTTCAACTGCTGGCTTAACACCATTACTGACTGCTGGCCCAAGTCTAAGGCTATACCCCGCGGCCACACAGAACTATGCATACTAAAGGCAACGATGAGCCTATGTGATACCATTCCCAAACAAGCCCCCACCCTGGCCAACATGATGAGGCCCCACCACAACAATAACCATCTGGTCTCAATGACCTGGATTGACATGATGCTCACCCCTATAGACTTCTGTCACTAGGTATTAGATTTTACAACAACAATAATCCCTTTCTCCGACCACCAGATGGTCTCAATAGTGTTATTATCCTTAGAAAAATACCAAAATTTACCAACTGGCACAGAATTCACCCAAGCACCATCCATCTTCCAGAGCTTAAACTTTGGATCGAGATGGTTCTAACAACACCCAAGAAAGACAACCACCCAATGGGAACCCTATCGCCAAGTGGGAAATTTTCAAGGCTCAAGCAACCAAAAAGCCTGCCACCTGAAATCCAGAAAAACAGCCGAGATGTCTGTGACAATCAACAAGGCTATCAGACAGCTTCAGCACTTAGAAAACAACACACCTTGCAAGGGATACAGCCCCCAATGGGGCCGCCTGTGGTTCCAGCTATCTACACAGGTAAACTCCCTCTTTAGAAAACACCAGCACTACACTGAAGTATGCTATAAATCAAAATACATCCTATCCGGTGAAACTCACATGGCCCAATTTTTCCGCCATTTTAAACCAATCTCAACTTTGGCGACTAGCACACAGGTCCGCCGTGCAGATGACACACTGGTGTCCACACCATCTGAAATATTGGCCAAATTACACTGTTTTACACTGACCTGTACACAGCGGATTTCGCATCGCCTAGAAAAACTGGAAAATTTTTATCACACGCTAATATTGACACTATAGCTGATCAACCAGACCTTGTCGCACCCATCACTAAAGATGAACTATGGGAGGTAATAAGATCAACTCCACGAAACAAGTGTCCTGGGCCTGATGGCCTACCATATGAATTTTTCAAAAAATATTTTGATTATATCGCATCAATACTACTGGCATCTATGAACAAGTGCCTGGAGGACACAACCCTTCTACCTGAAGGCCAAGACGCATATGTGGTCACACTCTTCAAAAAAGGAGACCAGGCAGACCTAAACAGCTGGCGTCCAATTGCTCTTACCAATACCAATAGTAAAATACTAACAAAAATCTTATCTAAGCGTCTAGGATACATTGTACAGACATCCCTCTCCCCCCATCAGTTTGGCTTTATCCCCAATCGCTCAAATTTGGGATAACATTCACACCATAGCCAACATCTGTTAAGCTTACCCCACAGGTGCCTTGCTTTCCTGGACTAAAGAAAGCATATGACCGAGTGCACTGGGATTATTTGGAACAATGTCTAAAGGCTTTCAACCTACCATCCCGCTTTATAAACTGGGCTCTCCTCCTAACACACTTGGCCAGGTTTGCAATCAGAGGCCCAGGTTTCCCAGATGACACCATCACCCCACAAAGGGGCCTCAAATAAGGCGACCCGCTTAGCCCCCTACTATACATTTCAGCCTTGACCCTCTCCTCCGCATAGTAAACCCCAAGCTCTCTGGAATCAGGTTGGAGGGACAACTACCAACCAAAATGCTCGCCTTTGCTGATGACTGCATAGTCGGCGTCTCAGGCAATAGGGATGCTAGAGCAAATGAGAACATTATTCACCAATATGAGTCAGTGAGTAATGCTATGCTGAACAAACAGAAAACAGAGTTTATTGTGAAGGGCAAATTCAGCATAAATTGGACCCCCTCCCACAACCAACTAAATCAAACCACTGCACACTACTACAAGACAAGGACCTATGCCAATAAAACCACTGCACTTACCCTTCGCATCCCACCCTGCCACCAACCCAGTCCGTCACCCGGGAATATGGCTTGAGGCTGGTGGATATGCACTTGACACCATTAAAACCAAAATATTGGGCAACATCACAAAAAGAATGACAATTATGCGGAGGAGTAAAGCTAGTCTATTTGGAAGGGTTGTTTTAGCCAACTCTCTGATTTTGTCAAAGTTATGGTTTGCTGCTCACGCAGTTCCTTTCTCCACCAACTTTATCAACGCAGTCTACAAGCTCCTGCAGAACTGGATGTGGTCTGGATACCACGCACCAGTCAGGATGGAGACCATGTACGGTCCATGGAAGAAAGGCAGGATGGGGCTTCTCAACTTCATGGAATGAGCAATGCAAATCTTTGGCTCATGGATAGCTATGACAACGTCGCCCAACCCGCTTTCCCCCCAATGGGCCAAGGCAGCCCAAACCAACTTTGCAAGGGAACTACATCTGAGGTGCCCATCCAACCCTACAACATTGATGAAGTACCTAACAACATATCCAACAGCCACCAGACCGCACAACACCAACTGATATTAAAAGCATCCTGTACAACCTAAGACAAGGGGATTGGAGCTTCTCCTATGCACAATAATCTGAAGACACTAACCGTCAATAGAGTATATGCAACTCCACAGAGGACAAACGGTGACCAGCTATTGCCCCACTACCACCCTTCCCTCTATCCTGGATTGACTATCTAGATTACCAAGACGTCCCATACAACTTGCGCACCCAAAGGAAGGTGTGAGACCTCATCACTTGCCCCTCTTATCCCCACAAGTGAGCTCCACAGTGTGGCGCTACATGCTTCGTACGTTTAGAACAGCTGACCACACCTTCTCAATGTTCAAATCATGCGCCATCTGCGGCAGACCCAACACGCTGGCCCACCGCCTGGAAGAGTGCCCGCCGTCCAAGCTTATCTGGGCCAATGTGATGTACTTATTCCAGCAATCACCATCAGCTGAATTCTGACTATCCCGTGATATCCTGGCACTCAACATGGCCTCGCCTATCCCCCAGACGCTAAGGGCTCTAATTGTGAGTATTACAATATGGTTCATCCACACAATTACCCTCAACGCTTTTAACGGGATTCTCCACAATTTCAACCAAGCCATCGTAAGGTTCCACAGCCATTTAGCCGACCACTTCCAAGCCTGGCTATTCAGATCACTCCAACACAAATGAAAGAAACGGATGGGCAACTGGATTCCAATCTGTTTCCTTCGTTATGACATTGAAAACCTCACAGTCTTCATATGCGGTACACCCTACTAGCCCCTGAGCTGTCATGCCACTTAAGGTCTAGTTATCCACCACCCATGGCTACTAGCCACACCCAAGTGTACCATGTCTTGTCTTATCTCTCTGGTTCCAATGCTTAGTGTGCTCCCCCCTCTTTATTTTCCTTTCCCCACATATTGGATGTGTCAGTCCCCTGGTCGGCCATTCTTGATTAAATAAAAATAAAAGATTCATTTATTTTTATATCCTAGGTTTTTTCAGATAGTATAAATAACTTCACTTTTACTTTAGTAAAAAACTACTTTCACAATATCTAGGATAAGACTTTTTTATTTCATTCATATCAGTTTAAGTGATCTAATTATAGTAATCAATATGAGATTTGAAATTGAACAGAATAAATTAATCAGTATGAGATATGATTTGATTAAACAAAACACTCAATTGTGCGGATACCTTGGAGCTGAGCTGCCAAGGGAGAGGTTGGATGGGATTTCATTGTGTCTTAAGAACCAACGTAGAGAGACCATTTCAGAGAGTGTCAACAAGAGTTCTGTCATGAGCGCGAGAAGTTTAAATGACAAATTTGTGCTACATCAGGTAGCATCAGTAGAGAATCTGTTCAATGAGGATGATCATTCCCTTCCTGACAGTTGTCTGGTGCCTAATCTGTGCAGAACCGATCCTCTGAGAAGAAAGTCAGCCACACAAGTTAATCAAGCTGAGGCCATTAAGCTGATTTCCCCCATCTGTAAGTCCTAGGGAGCACCCTCTGCGCCTCAACTGGGAGAATTATCCCTATAGAACAAAAAAGAGAGCAAAGAAGGATGCCTTTCCCCTCATCAACAAGGAAAAATCTAGCCCATCTTATAGATGAGAGGTGGGTGACAGCCTACCATCTGAAGGACTTCCCTTTTTTTTTTCCCTCTTATCACCACCAATGGGTTGGTGGAGAAATCCAGGGGGTGTTCCAGGAGGTGGTGGTTGCCAAAAGCTATCACCAACAGGGAGGCTACAACTTCCCACCTTTCCAGAAGGCATTCACTCCTAGTTTGAGTTTTTCAAGAAGGTTAATTCAGTATTAAACAAAAAAATTATTTAAATTGAACTTGAACTTGAAATAAACCATCCAACTTTCCTTTTTTCCACCAGTGAAGGTGAGCCCGCCCTCCATAGGAATGGGCACTAAACTTATACAATTTGAAATAGTGCCACTCTTATCTTCCCTGGCCTTAGGTGAAAGCTGCTGACTATTAAGAACATTGTCACTACCCTGATAGGCAGAATCAAGCCTCAAAAAATCCAAATTTTAGATACCAATATTGCTGGTCAGATCATGTCTGAATCAGCAAAATAACAATCTAGAGTGTTAATACACTAAACTTAGTGCAATAAAATTCATATATGTTTATACACACCCTCTAGTCGCTAATCATATGACTTTTAAGACATTAGACCCTAACAATTTCTGCTGTTGGTCAATTTCTTTACATTGTATTAATAAGCAAAAACACCTCAAAACAGTTATTTCTCAAGTTACTTTATCTAGAAGTAAGCTGCAATAATCATAAGGCTTTCATGTTCCTTGATCTGTGCAATGACTATCCAATAGCAGCGATTATAATCACGCTGCTTTATTTTCTGCTTAACTAGGTATTGATATAGGGCCCACTTGGGCGTTTCTCCTAACTTT
>JAKSZP010003171.1:0-61391 GCA_022478985.1 Massospora cicadina
AGTTATTAATGATATGAGTACCAAAGGCGAAAAGACCCTAGTGAATTCTTGGTGGAATCTTGACTATTGGAGAAATAAGGATTATAATCAAAATCGGCCTAAAAAGGTAAAAACTAATAATAGGATTACTCCAACTTCTCAGCTGAATCTGAGGTGTTCAGTATTGCATGGATCCAAACCTCTGCGAGGTGAAAAGATTTTACCCATTGATGATTGAGTGCGAATGAACAAATCATTACCACTTAGATCTGAACCCTCCTGAGGTGTGACAATTCTACTCAATGATGATAGGGTAAATATTAACCAATCATTACCACATGAGTCAGCCCACTGAAGAGATGAAAAGATTTTACTCAATGGTGATTGGATAAATACATCAAATCGTTACCACACGGGTTGGTTTTTCCTCAAAAAAGATTTTATCTTCAAACTGATAGGCCAAAAACCTATATTCCCTAATTTGGAAGACTGAGCTTTGTATTCTTTTGCCTTGAATATCAATGGTCTCAAAATCTGAACTAGTTTAAATAGGAAAAACTAGTATCTGAAAAGGACCTTTTCTGGTTTTGCCCTGCCTGTATAATAAAAAAATATAAACCTTAATAAGTGTTAGTTTATACTTTTATTAAAAAAGTAGATATTTCACTTTAATATATTATTTGTGGCATCCATTAGCGGATCCCACAACGCTGGAACGTATCTGGGGCATTGTACAACTTTTGTGGCATGTGAGTTGGCTGAGATAACCCTCTCTAAGTGATGATAGCGCATTTCTCCCAATCTGCTGATGGCAATTCAATCTGCCAGTACCCCAATATCAGATCTTTGACGGATAGTAACATGCCCCTCCCAATTGGTCCAACGCATCATCAATCCATGGAAGAGGGTAAGAATCCTTCTTTGTTGCAGTATTGAGTTTACAATAGTCAATGACCACTCAAATTGTGCCATCTTTTTTCTATACAATGATCACCAGTGATGCCCATGGACTGTTCAACAGCTCTAGCATCCCCTGCCTGAAAAGTTTGCCCACCTCATCGTAGACAACCTCCTCTGCTGCTTTGGAACATCTAATAGGTCACGATTGAATGGGATGGTGATCCCCTGTATCTATCCAATGTACCACCCCTTATATGCACCCCAAGTCATGATCATCATGTGCAAAAATATCTCGATCCTTTTTAAATAATGCCATAGCCTGTTCTTGATGTTCTACCAATAATACAGTAAGCGCTTCCTGTGAAACCATGGTCAATACGCCAAGCGGAGAGCTTGTCAGTAGTCTGAAATCCTCCCAGAAGCCAAAATAATGAATATGGCGGACTTCCTCTATAGGAACAAAGTGTAAGTAAGCCACCACTTGGTGCCGCTGGATTGTTATTGTCTCCTTCTGTAAATTCTCTAGCAGCACTTTCACTTCTCCATTCCCAGGTAGCAGTAGCCCTGGAGCCACATGTGGTTTGAGCTTAGAATGTTGGTGAGGAGCCATGATTTCTCCATAAAGCCTTTTAGGGACAAATGTAAAGCCCAGTCCCTACTATGCACTGATGTCTAGATGGTAGGTTCAAATCGCTTGCTGCTTGAAGCGGAATCCCTTTTTTTATAATCTGGTTGGGGAGGACTCTGGTCCACCGCTTCAGTCATCAACAATGACAGGAATCACCCCATCACTGTATGATAGATTGATTTGACTAGAGTGGAACGGCTCCATCAGGATTCCACAAGAGGTAAAGTAAACAGGAATCTGTTGCCCTAAAATTATTTAGAGTTTCATCCGCCATGTTTATCACAACACCAAATTTCCTCATAAATGCTGCACCAATTAACATGTCATAGCTGTTATTTGGCAGAACACCCATTAGAGAGGAAGCCCAGACTGACCCAAATCATAAGAGAAACGCACTATATGCTCCTTCAGACACAGTGCTATGCATTCTGCGGTTCCATATACTACTCGATGGTCCACATCCAGTTTTAGCAGAAGATTAGCCACTAACTGGGCAGAGACTATGTTCACAGGGGCTCCCATGTCAATGATAGCATGTATTTTTGTGTTTTGAATGAAAATGTTACAATAAGTACATTCCGTGTAGGAGGAACCATTAGTTTTTATTGCGTGTATGTCCAAAGGCTTTGTGTTACTTAAGAAGGAGGAAATGCCCTTGCTGACCTGAGGATACTCGTTAATGATTCTCTCCACCAAAATGGCTACCTTAACCCCTACTAAAGAGGCGACGTCTGTTGAGGCATCTGCGTTACTTGTGCCACTATGTTCCAAGATTTTCCATGCATATGGCTTCTGCGCATCCTGGTGGAACTCAAGGGCTTGAGGATGAATTTTTACTTTTAGAAACAAAAGCAGGGGTACCCAATGGAAGCTGTTGGTATAACAATTTATCCAATTGAGTTCCAAATCCTACACAATTAGAAGCTTGGGAATCGTTAGGGACAAGTGGATTGAAAATAGCAGAGGTAGAGCATCCCAACTCTACTCCTCTTGAGCTTTTCCCT
Organism: Massospora cicadina; assembly: GCA_022478985.1. Taxonomy (NCBI): domain Eukaryota; kingdom Fungi; phylum Entomophthoromycota; class Entomophthoromycetes; order Entomophthorales; family Entomophthoraceae; genus Massospora; species Massospora cicadina. The sequence continues at coordinate 2,512 of JAKSZP010003171.1, forward strand.
GCTTGGTTTCCTCAGTTGGCATTGCATACACTCATGTTTTTCTTGGGCAGTTGGCCACATAATGCCCTCTTCATCCGCACTGGAAGCAAGTATTTATAAAAGGTTCACATATATAGCTTGCAGCGGAAGGACCAGTGTGGGAATTTACATTATGTTTCCAAGGTTGTGAACAAACTGGCAGATTGTACCTAGGCTGTAAAGGATTTAAAGATCTGTATGATGGACGAATACATTCCAGCAGTTGATAGCTTAGTCGCTGCAGCTCATACTCTGAAGAGTTTGGTGTGGGGATAGCAGAGGGTTTTTGGGTTATATTAGGGGCGCTGATCATGGCGGAGAGTCGATGTAAGGTATTCATTATTTGTATAAGTCCTGCATCTCCGTCCAAAACATGAGACATAACGTCATATATTTCTGATATAGTTTGACAGCTGCCGTCATTGCTATACTGACATCCTCAGTGGATAAAATGTTAGCTATAATTAGTACATTTGCTTCCGCTGAGAAAAGTTCAGCAAAATCTAACAGGGTCTCATTTTGGTGAAATTGTATAGTCAGGAAGTTGGCTTTCCGTTAGGCCATATTGAAAGCACCCCCAAACAACTAAAGAACATTTACTTTATTTTCTTTATAGGATGCTGAGCTGTTTGGATGGTAGCAGGTAACTTGGTCGGCACTTTCCAGATCTAGAGCAGACAGTAACAGCTTCGCTTTCTACCGGTCAGAAGCCCCTTCCTTGGCGAATTCAAATCACTTGAGGTAACCGTGTAGATTAGTTTCATGACTGAAAGGAGGTAATTTTTGATTTGCACAGCTTTGCCTTGCTCCAGGATCCTGCAGCAAGGATCAAACAAATTGGTTCTAGAGCGACTAAGGGAACCACTCCTTCATAAATTACCATACAGCTGGCCAGTTGGGCTCAAATCCGTTGTAATGAACTTAAAGGAAGTAGAGTCACATGGGGAATACATTTCAGCACCTGAGGGATATTCATTAGCGGATCCATAGCATTCTTCCCCCAAATCGCCACTAACTTCACCATTCCCTCCAATTCTGACATACCCCACAAAATGCTTGTTGATCAACTTCTCCACTTTAACCAAATGGCATCTACACCATCCATCCTGAAATTCCTATTGCAGTGTTTCATATTGATATTGCAACTCCCAACAATATTCCCACTCCTCATCAAATTACTGCTCCACTGCTTGTAGTCGCAAGAGGACATCTTTGATTGTATTCTTCATGTGGGCGTGCTGCTGGCTAGCATTATCCACTTGTTGATTAGCGTCATTTATTTGGGTAAGGAGGGCGTCTTGTTCCCTTACCAATCCTTCATTGTCCTGTCGAAGGGTATCAAGTCATTCTTGCATGTCAGCATACTCTCATGTCACATGAATTAGAAGAGAAAAAACTTGACGCCACTCAGCCTGGCTAACGGTTTTTTAATTGTGTAACCTGAAAGATTAGCTGGAGATATTCAAGGGATGTTGACCAAAGGATAAGAGCGTTATCAGCTGCTTGCTGACCACTCCATTAGATACCAAGTTGGTTTACTTCAGCTGATATGAAACTGACTTGATCCGCCACTTGCTGTTCCTCCAAGTTATTTTTTCCTTAAGTTGAGTAATCACGGCTTTTAGTGCTTCCACCCATTTAGTTAAATCTGTCATAAAGCGCTTGGTAAAATTTCCCAGCGTTGTGACATCCCAAATCCATTCCATCAATGGGCCATGCTGATCCAACAGTTCATCAATTACCCAAGATAACTCTTGATTTAACTGGGGTACCAACATGTCCAATCGATGGAGGATGTTCTCAACATGATGGTCCATTTGCCCAAGCGCCCCCTGTACCTCCAAAAAAGAGCAATCAAAGCAGTCAAGCAGGAGGCGTTTATTGTTTTGCTGTGCTCAAGAGAACCACATCACATCTCCAATCTCTATTTGTGGCGAACCAACACACGCAGTAGCTGGCGAATAGATAGTTGCACATAAGTGACTAGATACTCCTCAATTCCATGGGTACCAAGGCAGCAAGTCAACCCCATTGTAGTCACGTCCAGATAGGACATGTACGCGGCGTATCAATTTTCTTGGTCTCGTTGGTTATAAAACAAACTCAAGACATACTCCCCCGCCTCATCTTTGTATAATCAATATCCGCATAACAGCCACTCCATAATATTCCACAGCTGCTGAGGGGTCACATTCATGGATCATCCTAGTTGGTCAGCCATCATCTCAGGGAAGTTTTCTAGTTGCAGTTGATCATAACTTCATCATTACCTGGTTCAGTCACAGTGAATAATATTGGTTCATTATTAGGTGCCTCCCATGCTTCTTCCACATAACGCACATGGAATCCAATAGAATGGTGATGTAACAAATGAGTGCTCATCATCGTATTTCAGTATTGAAGAACTACAGTTGACCAATGGCCCCCTGTAGTGAGCACCACCGTTAATTCTCAGCGTAGAGTCTTGATTCCGCTGAGTCAGTTTGCACAGGGTATTATCCAATGAGTAACCTAATCAGACAATATGAAGATCGCCTATTCCTAATAAAAACTTAATAAACTTTACATGAAACTATTGACCCTTATTTTGACCTTTATTACTTTACTAATATAAAGACGCTCTGCAACAACCTAATTACTGAAAGAAGTCACCCATCAATCCTCCATGTGACTCTTTATATCTCAATTTCCCAAGCTGGATGCATCCTCAGCTTGGTAGTCTTCTATCATTTTACCTTTTACTCAAAACTCTTATTTATCTTGAATCTCAGCGTAATATCCCCTTTATCACCGATTGGTCAACATTTCAATTGACTATTATTCATATACCTCTTTTTGTCAATCTTGAGACTTGTCTCAATTCCCCCTCCAATACGCCAGTATGGTTAGCATATCATACAGTCATATCAACTTCCCAACAGTTCCATTATCATTAAGGATGAACTGAGGGCAGCCATGCCGCTGGTTTATACATTCCATTATGAACTTGGCCACTGTGGCCGCCGCCAAAATCACATATTTCCTGTGCTTCGCTCACCTGGTCAAGTTGTTAATTGCCATCAGAATGTATTTGGAACAGTTTGCTCCCAGTTGGCAGGGGTCCTATTATGTCAATGGAAACTGTACGCCAGGCAAAATGCAGTTTCACTAACCGATATGAGATCTTCTGGCAGAACAGCTTTTTCACTTGACACTGGTGACAGCAGGAAATTGTCTCAAGCATGTTGAAGTGCATGCTCTCCCAATATTACTGAGAATGCAACAATTCTAAAAACTATCATAATCTGCCATGACCTACTGCTTTATGCGCACTCATAAAATACTCAGTCATGTCAAGGGTCTCAGGAAGCTCATTATAGTTTCTCCAATATGTTTATACAACTCACCATTCCATTGGAATGTATTATCTCGCATCTCATTTAACGTCTTTATGACCTAAGGCAATTCATTGTTTTACCTTCCACTAAGCATTTTGTCATACATCACATCACTTAGATCTGGTGTAATGGCAATTGTTAGTATCTGTGATAAACAAAACTGTATTCTGGCGTTTTGCTCCTGGTTGGCAAAGGATTTTAAATTCATAAGCCTGCAGTTTTAACTCCCATCAGGCTAGACACTCTTCAGGATCTCTGAGATGCTGCAACCAGCATAACGAAGCATGATCTGTTACTACTTTAAACTTTACTCCATGCAAGTACATCTTATTTGCTTAATTGCATAGATCACCTCTAAGCTCTCCCACTAAGTCACAGCACAATTGCATTCATGGCAGTTCAGGCTCCAACTGCAGTATGAAACAGGGTGTCACTCCCCTTTATGTCCTTTTAGGATAGAACCACCTCAACAGTGGAAAGTGAAGCATCCGTCTGAACAATAACTCTTTATCAAAATTTGGGTAGCATAGCACTGACGCACTGATTAACACCATTCAAAGTGTGACAAAGGAGCATTGTCAGCGTTCTGTCTATTTTAACATGTCATTCTCTTTTAGTAGCTTAAATAGTGGGCCCCCAATACATTTGAAATAGGTATGAAGCTCCAGTAGTAACCAGACTTTTTAAAAATTTCTGTATGTTGCACTTACTGTTTGGCGGAGTTATTTTCTGGATGGCTACCACCTTGGCCGCTGATGTTTTATTACCTTTGCATCTACCACAACCCCTAGGTATTCCAGCTGGTCTTTGAAGAAGTGGCATTTATGGGGTTTAATCTTAATGTTGGCCTCAGCAAGATGGCGGAATACCTCCTCCAGTTAGGTAAGATGCTCAGAAAACGTTAGATAAAAGACATTGATGTCATCAAGATACATGAGAACGTATGACAGATTCAGGTTCAAGGATAGTATCCATAGCCTGTTGGAACGTAGCCAGGGCGTTACACAGCCCTTGAGGCATATTTGTCAGTTGGAAGAACCCCTTGAATGTAATTATGGCGCATAGCCTGTTCTGTCATGGGCATCTCAATTTGCCAGTAACCCAATATCAAATCCGTTGCTGATAAATAACGAGCTCCTCCTAACAAATCCAAAGCATTGTCAATCTGCGGTAAGGGATATGAGTCTTTTTTGGTAATACTATTGAGCTTTCCAGTAGCTTATTACTACCCAATTATTACCGTCCTTCTTTTTTACAATTAGGATGGGCAAACCTCATAGACTCTATGACGTTTTCTAGCATCCCTTGCTCTAATAGCTTCCTGGTTTCCATAGTAACTACATCTTCAGCTGCTCTCAGTTGGCGGATTGACTGAGACCTAATGGGAGATGATCTCCAGTTTTGATTTAATGAATTACCCCACAAGCGCATCCCAAATCATGATTGTTGACAGAGAATATCTCAATATATTTTTCAAAGAAAGCTATCACCTGGTCCTGCTGATCTTCCTATAACTACATTAATTTTCACATGGTATTACTGCCATTACGCCGGGCTAAGGTTCATTGGGTAGACCAAATTCATCCAGCTACCCAAATTTGTAAAAACTGAAAGATCTCTTCAAAAGGAGTCAAGTGTAGATACGCCACTATCTGATGCCAGCGGACCTGCAATAGCTCTATTTGTAGGTTTGGTGCTATACCTTGATCTTTCTGTGTCATGGAAGTTGATACCTGGAGCCATATGGATCTTAAGCTGCATATTCTGATAAGGCCTATTAACTTCCCCATAAAGTCCTGTTGGTATTTCTACCTCTAATTCAGTGCATACTATTAGTTTGTGGCCAAAGAAGATTGATATAGACCCGGAGGCTCTGAAGGGGCAGCCCCTAATATTAATATATCTGCTGGGAAGGGCCTAGGTCATCTTTTTCAGTCAATGGTAACAAACTGGGGTTACACCATCACTATAAGCAATGTTGGCATGTCCCATATGAACAGGATCCTTTGCCACTCCACTGGAGGTAAAATAAATCAGGATTCACTGCCCCAAAATTTTGAAGGCCTCCTCTGTCATATCAACAACAACTTCAAAGTATCTCATAAAGGCAGTTCCAATTACCAGGTAATAATTTCTGTTTGATAGCACTACTGCCAGAGCTACAATGGCAATTGACCTAAACAGCAAGGGCAGCGCACTGTACGCTCCCTCTGAGACTGTGCTTTCAGCTCCAGAGATCCCATACACCAAATGATGTTCCATTTAGGGTTTTAACGTCAACTTCGCCATCAACTTAGTAAAAGTATGTTGACCAGAGCGCCCATATCTATTATAGCGCAAATTTAATTTCTTGCTAAAAATTTTCACAATAAGTACATTCAGTATAAGAAGAATTTTGACTGTTTACTATGTTATTTTAAATTCTCTCTTTATGAGGAATCATATAAATCCCTCACCAACTTTAATGTTTTCTTTATTGATAGCGTCTACTTGGAGGATGACGTTTACTCCTGTTAACTTTTGGTGGATTCAGTTGATTCTGCAGAATGTGTTGTATAGGGTAGAACCCACTGAGTAATGGACAAGCAATATGAGGATCGCGCGCCCTTAATAATTAATAATAATAAAGACTTTATAAGGAGCTATTGACCAAATAATACCACTTTATTTAATAATAAACTTAATGGCTACTTCCATTACTCTTCCCTACTACCCTCTTTCTTTGTATAAAACCTCCTTTCTCATTATCACACTCAACTATTAATCATTAATATTCCTAATCATTCTCAACCCTTCCACTTAGTAATTTCCTATTTGCTAAAATTTTTAGGACTTCATTCTATCATCAAGTTTTGGCGTAATTTCCTCAATTTGCAAACTAGAAATACTTTGATCAATTTGCCTTGCATCAACATAACTTCCGCTCAAAATTGAGGCTTGCTAAAATCTAAATTACAATCTGCCACAACTGTAGCTTATTGTCTAGTCATATCAGATACTCAACATTACACCCCCCTTGAATGGATGATAAGCTCCTATTGCTTGTATGCCTGAAGTAACATCACATGTACTTGGTTAATAATCTGACCACCCTCAGGTTCCTTAATAGTTTAAGGCGTCAACACCAGTCTTCTTGATTATCTCAAATGTTACAATCCATATGCTAGCAAGCTTGTTTCTTCTTCTAAACCCATGTTGGTTGAGGAACATGATAAGATCTCTTACCCCAAAAGTGGGGGGCTGCTGCTTCTAATTTGGTCAGCTGTTTGATCCCAAATCTTATTGGCTATACTAGTAGAATATGCTAAAATTGGAGTTTAATCAGTGTGTCTGTTAATGCAGTCAAATAGTGTTGGGGTTTGACTTCGCTAGTATCCTCTACATAGGAATAAAGCAATTCTGCCAACGCTGGATGCCTTCCATAAAGTAGTTGGAAATGACTCTTGCCAGCTAATGAGTGGTAGCTATTATTGTATGCAAAGACAGCGGTGGATAAGAGAGTACTCCATTCTGAAGGTTGATCCTTTACAAGCTTGCAGAGAGTATTTACCAAGGTTCTGTTGACCCATTTTAAAATTCAATTAGCATCAGGGTGGTAGGGTGTAGTCAAAACCTCGTGGATTGTCATTAGTTCATTAAACTTGGGAAGGAAATGCGACTTGAAATTGGTTCCATTGTCCGTTAGGATAAAATGTGGACAGCCATGTCACTGTATGACAAACTCCAGGATGAACTTGGCGGTGGTGATAGCCCTAAATCATTGATTGCCCTTGCTTCCACCCATCTTGTCAAATTGTCAATTGCTACTATTATATACTTGGAGAAGTTCTCGCCAGTCAGCAGAGGCCCCCCACATCCAGAGATACTGTATGCCATGCGAAACAAGGCTTACCAGTCGGTAGGCGGTCTCCTTGTGTATTAGTTTCTCCACTTGGCACTGGTGACAACAAGCAACCGTTTCAAGCACATCATAGTGCATACTCTCCCAATAGTAATAAGGTTGCAAGAACATCAGCGTTTTTTGCAACCCTCCATGGCCTACCGCTCTATGAGCATCCATAATAATTGTGGGTCTAGTGGAAGATTTTAAGAAACTTGGCACAAATTTCAAATCCCTTATATAGTTCCCCATCGCACACAAAGGTATCCTATTGCAGCCCATTTATCACTTTGATCCCCTGTGGCAGCTCATCGTGATATTTGCCACAATCATCTTCCCATACAATATGCCTGCCAAATCCACCATAATGGCAACCATTGGTAATTGTGAGAGACAGTCTGCATTCTGGTGTTTCACCCCCAGGCTGGTGTACAATGTCGGACATTCTCCTTCTCAACTTTTGAAAAAGAATGTTGGAGGTAAAAATGCCCTTAAATCCACTACTACAATTGGCCAGTTACATGTCTGATCCTCTAATAATACTATGGTTAATAAGGATATGAGTACTATCGGCAAAAGACCCTGGCGGATTCTTAGTGAAACCCTACTCATCAGGAAAACATGTTTTATAATCAAAATTGGCTTATTAAGATAAAAACTGATAGTCAGATTGCTCTGGCTCCTCGGCCAAATTTGGGGCATCCATCACATGGTTCCCCCCAGCCACATCTCGTTCCATTCCACTTCCTAAGTGGGGACCCCCCTTTTTTAGGCGTGGTGGAAGTCCCCCAAGGTGTGAAGATTTTACCCACCAGTGATTATGTGAAGTTTATCAAATCGTTACCACATGGGTTCATTCTGCCCCAAAATATTTTCCCCCATTCTGATAGGCTGAAGCCTATCCTTCCTAATTTGGACAACTAAGCTATTCAACACCGCCCCAAATTCCCATGACCCCAATATTTGAACTAGTTTAAATATAAAATACTAGTATCAAATAGGGGATCTTTTATTGCTTGCCCCACGTGACTAATAAAAAAACATAAAAAAGCGCTTATTATACTTTTATATAAAAGTAAATTTTGTATATTTTTTGGAATATTTGTGGCATCCATTGGCGGATCCCACAATCTGGTGCTCACTACAAGGCCACCCTGTATACTTTGATAAGTATTAAAGCAATAGAGAGTGTCACCCTCTGGGTGAAAAATGGAGAAGGAGTTGAAGACAATGATTGGATGGACAGCCCTACCACCTTGATGTTTGGAGAAGAACGATTTGAGCACATATCAATACCTGAATCTCGCCGCATCACCTGGACAGCCACTGAAGCCATGAGAGACCTTACCCATGGCATCCTTAACCCTGGCGACATTGCATCCTGCGAACAAGCATTGTTGGTAAAGGAACGCCACTTGTTTCTCTATGAGACTAGTGTCCTCCCAGAGACCTACATCCAGCTCACAAACTTGACCACCTACATACGCAAGTTTTCTCACCCCGCCTTGGTCCATATGATGCATCTCTTAGCTGGCCATCACAAAGAGCTACATCGACACCTAGATACCCATGCAGCTCTAAATTTAGCCTATGATAAGTTGTACCAACTGACCTCCAAACACCTTGGATCAGTCAGATTGGTGTGGAAGCTAATCGCAACATCATCATTCAGCTGCATGACCAACTTGCTACCATGGACACTGGGGTCATAAAGTATGTCAAGGAGGCCATGAAGAACTTTAGGAATGAAATGAACGCTTCCACCGCTAGCACTTGCTCGTTGATGGAGGAGTTTGCTACAAAACTTGAAAAGCAAAATGAACAAACGCGCCGGTACCTTTTAGCCCCCATCTCTGCCCCTCAAGCTGAACATGAACAGCGTGTGGCTGTGGTGGAGCAACAATTAACCCAGGCCTTTTCACGTGTTGATGAGCTTGAACGCTGTCTGCTGCTTGAACCATCTAGCGCCACCTCCACCCTTGTGGCCAAGATTACTCACCTAGAAAAGGAGCTAGCTCTTAAAGCTTCATTTGAAAATACCAAATATTTGGCGCGCCGCCTGAATGAATGTAAAACCAAAGCGAAAGTGATAAAAGCCTCACTGGAAAGCCCTGCGCTGTTGAAGGAAGTATTTAGTCAGTCAATGCAGGTTAATTGGAAGTATGAGCAGATCAAGGATGGAGTACAAGGCCCAAGTTCACACCCTCATGATGATGAAGGGTGTAAACAAATGAAAGAAGAGCTAAAGAAATGTGTGGAAGCCGTGGAAGGTGCTTAATTAAACCTAGGCTCACTGGTGTCACAACTCCACTTTCAAGTCAATGCAATGGAGAGCTGAATGGAGGATTTTGAAGCTCACATACTGGGGATCGAGGCTTGACTGACACTATTTGAATCTGGGCCCCAAGAAGCCCTCTCCAAAATGAGAACCCAGCTCAAATCCATGCAAGACCAGTTTGATCGCCTTTTGCGCACCTTTGATCAGTTAAACTATCGCTCTGAACCCTGGGTACAGAAGCTCCAGCTATTCATACCCTTACCAGGGGTGACTTTAATTCATTCAAACCGACGTTCAAAGTCAAGTTTATCCCCGGTGAGGGCAGCATTGCTTCGTTTTTATATGTTTATAGAGCGGCTATGGAAGGGGTGACTGATCGTCAGAAGGCCAAACATATTCTTTCCTGCTTGGGCTGCATGGCACAGGAGGTGATGGTCCCACATATGGATGCTCTTAGCACCTGGTCCGAGGTTAGAGAGGCCCTCATAAACACGTTCAGCTCAAAACAGGCTTTAAGCATGAAGAAGCAAGCCTTTATGCATATGAGTATCCAAAAAGGGGAGTCAGTGGTCGCCTTTGCGGAATAATTCTATATGGAAGCACAGACGTGTTAACTTCCAAGATGTTGACCTTGGATGACGCTGTAGCCGCTGTTTTGACTGGGGTGGCATCTCACCCTCCTTTGGCGATGCACATCACCTCAGTTAAATGCTAATTCCATACTATTCAAGATACCAAGGAGGCGTTACTAGATGTCGCTGACTTCCATAAGCCTGACATTCCTCGTGGAGCAGTATCCCGCCCTTGCGTTTTGGCCATTGAGGATCCAAAGCCCAAGCCTTGGGTCCTGGCTATTGAAGACAAGAAGGAGCCCCTTCAGATAATGGGCCCTGAGGAGCAAAACCCAAAGCAAAACGTCCTGAACGCCCTTGGTGCGAATACTGCTACAATTTTGGACACAAGGAGGCTGTGTTCTGGAAAAAGAAAGCTTATGTGGAGGAACAGGAACAGGGAAAAGAAATGTCAGTGTAGGGAGAGGCACACCTATTGACGACGAATCTCATGTGCCTGACTCATTTAAACAACTTATGACAATACCTCGTGTTACCAATACCCCTAGGGATGATTCTGATGGGGGTACAGATGAGGTTGGCTATTTCATCATAGGAGTACCCGCTGAGTGGAAGTCCCCAATCACTTGAACGCTGGAGGAGTAGATGAGGCTACCATACCTAAGGAGATGTACCTCCGCCAAGTTCTAAGGGGAGCTGGCCATTATTGACACTGCCAGCGACACGGATGAGGTCTTGTTTAACCTTATTCACCCTCTCCAGAATGGCCATACCATGCAGTTCATCCTGGAAAATTACCCCGAGACCGCGCGCAAAATTACCTCCACTTTTCATCTCAAGGAGGTCTTAGCGTTATTGCCCAATTTTGGAGGGATACTTACAAAGGTCGAAGTGGTTATCAAAAAGTCTGGGTGATGGCCATTCTGGATACAGGCTCCCCGGTGAACGTAATTTCCTCCAAGTTGATGAAAAAGATCAAACTTGCGCCTGATTTGGAGTACAACCAAGAATTTGGAACCGCCAGTTCCAACAACACCCGCGCACTTGGTGCTTACTCATCCCTTCCCATTTATATTGGGAAGCTTATTCTATCAGCCCCTACAGTGGCTTTGGATAACAACGCCTATGATATGCTCATAGGTACTCAGTATATGATTTAATATGAAGGTATTATCAATATGAAGCAGGGGTTCCTGTCATTGCTCAATTATGAAGTCCCCTTAGTTTTATTCAATAAAGAACATAGCAAGAATGAATACTCTTGCATGGTTGAGTACCCGTTTTCCACTTTACCTTTACATTATACCACCTCTGGGCGAAATACAAAGAAATTGCATGATTCAGTGGATGGTATCAAAGGTATTCCGTTTTATGTGGCTGATGAGGTATAGATTAAGCTGGGTGAACAACGAGTGGTAGACACAAAAATCACCCTCAAAATCCCTCGCCACTGTTTACTACACCTCTTAAGCATTGAGGGTGTTAGCCCTTTTGAGCCTCGGGTATTGCCTGGCATTTTAGACCCAGCCTACCAGAGGCCTATTACTCTACTGTTGGGAAACCTCACCAAAAAGGACATAATTGTAAGAAAGCACCAGGAGGTGGGCCAAGGGTTTTTACTCCCTGTGGAGGAAGTTGAACAAATCCACTACATTGGCTCAATGGCAGATTTAGGCCTGCCAGCAGATAGCCTGGTATGTACCTTACCAAATGTCCATATCTCGGATGAGCTGACCTCAGATGAATTGGAGAAAGTGCGTACTCTCCTGGATGAGTATAGTGATATATTATTGAAGTCAGACAATGATTATGGCCACATGAAGGGCTGGTGCCACTTCATTGATGTGGGTGATGCCCATCCCATTAGGTCAAAACCTTACCGCAAGTCAAAGGTGGAGGAGCAGCAGATGAGGATGGAACTCACGCAGTTATTAGACGCGGGGTTATTAATTCCTTCGCAAAGTCCTTGGTCCTCCCCCCTTTTGCTAATTATGAAAAAACGGAGGTCACCGGATAGTTATGTACTATTGCAGGTTAAACAATCTTACAAAAAAGGATAGCTATCCTATTCCACGTATTGATGACGCCCTGGCCCAGCTTTCAGGCTCAAGCTTTTTCTCTGCCATGGATTTGGCCAGTGGCTATTGGCAAATGGATCTCTCCCCTGAGGACCAGGAGAAATGCGCTTTGATATGCAGTGAAGGTCTTTTCCAACCCACGCGATTACCTCAAGGGTTGTGCAACGCACCTGCCTCTTTCCAGCGTGTGATGGATCACATTTTGCAGGATCTTAAGTTAACCTGTGTTATCTTCTATCTTGATGAAATTAACGTATTCTTGAAGTCTTTTAACAAACACCTTAATCACCTGAAGGAGGTGTTCCAACGCTTACGAAACTCAAATATCAAGTTAAAACCTTCGAAGTGTACCTTTTTCCAAAGGAAATTAGACTTCCTCAGACATTCCATTTCTCAAGAAGGTATTCAACCCATACAAGATAAGGTTGAAGCGATTGCCAGAATGCCTCCCCCAAAAATCTGCGGGATATGCATGTATTTCTAAGGATGATGGGGTATTACCATCAGTTCATACCTAAGTTTGCCCAACTCAGCGAGCCCCTTGTTCGCTTACTGAAGAATAATATCCCTTTTCAATGGGGCGCTGAACAGAAGGCTGCTTTTGAAACAAAGAAGCTGCTGCTTCAAAAATGGCCTATCCTAAGGCATCCTGCTTATGGAAAACCTTTTATTTTGTTTACAGACGCCTCAGACTACGCTGTCAGGGCCATCCTAGCCCAACTGGATGAAAAAGGGGTAGATTATCCTGTCTCATATTTCAGTAAAATGCTATCAAAGGTGGAACGCAACTATAGTGTTACCGAGAAGGAGCGTCTTGCCATTCCACTAGCAGTGAAGCATTACCGCCCTTTCTTGTATGGGACCTCTTTCACTGTGGTTATGGACCACGCATCTTTAAAATGGTTGCAAAACATGAAGGACCCTACGGGGTGGTTAGCTCGCTGGGCTTTAAAGCTCCAGAATTACGACATGAAGATTGAACACTGCACTGGAACCCATCACATGAATGTTGATGGGTTAACTCAGCTGCCCATCCTTCACTTAGATAACATTGAGGCGGAGCGGCTGTATGATATTTTAATGACCCCAAATGACTGGGAGGATGAGGATGAGCCTGTACAGAAGATGTTGGCCCAGCACTCCCATAACACTAAAGTAGAATTAGGAAGCTGTATAAACAAGTAGGGACGAAGTGGTTGCCTTACCTACAGCCCTCAGAACGTGTACCTGTTATCCTGGAAGCTCATTTAACTTTAGGCCATGGAGGAGCAAAGAGAACCTACAAGTGGATTAAGGATTGGTACTTTTGTTAGGGAATCATGGAAGCCATCGTTGAAGTCTTGGATGCTTGCCTTATGTGTAAGGAGCAGTCTCAGTTCAAGACTAGATATCAATATCAGCAAACTACCCCGCAACAGCTGTTCCATACCATAAGCTCGGATGTAGTAGGGCCGCTTCCTCAGACCACAGGTGGAAACAGATACATTTTGGTAGGCATCAACCACTTCATGAAGTGGGTTGAAGCTGTGGCGTTGCTGGCCCAAACTGCTAAGGCCACTGCCACCTTTCTTCACCAAAATATCTTCACTTGACATGGGTGCCCTCAAGTACTACTCTGCTACAATGGAAAAAACTTCACCTCCAGAGTAGTCAAAATCTTGGCTACCTCCATGGGAGCTTAGCAACTGTTCTCAGCTCCATATAACCCGTCAACCAATGGTACAGTAGAGCGAGCCTATGGCACCTTGGTTTCCATTTTATGGAAAATGGCCTCATCTGATCCCCTTCATTGGGATCATTATCTACCTAGTGCGCTTATGGCTTACCAGATTAGCTATCACCAGATTTTGAAAATGTCCCCTTTCTGAGTTTTGTATGGCAGGTAACCAGGCATACCTTCCCTCCTAGCTAAGGATGTCTTCTCTAGTGGAGAGGAGCCTGAGAAAGCCATGCGAAGGTTAGCTAACCGCATCATTCAGATTCAATTGGAGGCTATGACCAACCTAGCCAAAACAGTCACTAAAGAAGGCCAAGCTTCCAATGAGCTTTGGGATCCCCTACCTTCATTTCAAGTTTCAGATATGGTCTTATATTACCACAATTGTATAACTCCTCAAAGTGGCAAACTTGGATCAATCTGGGAGGAGCCATTTACCATCACGCATAAGAGAGGAAATGAGTATTCCATCAAGTCTTTGGCTACAGGAGTTACTATAAACTGGGTACATGGCCGCTTCCTACAGCCCTACACTCCCCAACATTCTTGAGGGGGCAATGTCAGACATTCCCTTCTCAACTTTCAAAAAAAATGTTGGAGGTAAAAATGCCCTCAAAATACTACTACAATCAGCCAATTACATGTCTGATCCTCTAACAATACTATGGTTAATGAGGAGATGAGTACCATCAGCCAAAAGACCCTGGTGGATTCTTGGTAGAACCCTACACATCGGGAAAACACATTTTATAATCAAAATTGGCTTATTAAGATAAAAACTGATAGTCAGATTGCTCTGGCTCCTCGGCCAAATTTGGGGCATCCACCACATGGTTCCCCCCAGCTGCATCTCGTTCCATTACATTTCCTAAGCGGGGACCCCTCCTTTTATAGGCATGGCAGAAGTCCCCCGAGGTGTGAAGATTTTACCTGCTGGTGATTGGGTGCAATTTATCAAATTGTTACTACACAGGTTCATTCTGCCCCAAAATATTTTCCCCCGTTCTGATAGGCTGAAGCCTATCCTTCCTAATTTAGATGACTAAGCTATTTGACACCATAGCCCCAAATTCCCATGACCCTGATATTTGAACCAGTTTAAATATGAAATACTAGTATCAAATAGGGGATCTTTTATTGCTTGCCCCGCACGACTAATAAAAAATCATAAAAAAGCATTTATTATACTTTTATATAAAAGTAAATTTCATATATTTTTTGGAATATTTGTGGCATCCGTCAGTGGATCCCACATATAATATTGAAGTCATATGCATGGAGCTTTAAGGCCAATTGAGTGAGCTGCCCTTCAGGTTCATGGAAGCTCTGCAGATAATGAAAAGATGCATGATCTGTGACCACATTGAATTTTACCCCGTGGAGATATACCCAGAACTGTTTATACACATATTACCACTTAGCACTCCTGCTTAGTCACGGTGTAATGTTGTTCAGTACTTGTTAAGCTTTGGTTACAATACTCCATGGGATGCTCCACACTGTCATCATCCTTTTGGGATATCACAGCCCCTATGGCAGAAAGGGAAGCATCCATTTGTAAATAAATTCCTTTTTTGAAACAGGGTATTGCAAAATGGGAGCACTAGCCAACGCGGTTTGTAGAACATCAAAAACGTTTTGAAATTTTTCCATTCAGTCTAAGGAGGCATTCTTTTTCTAATAGCTCAATGAGCGTAACCCCAATACAACTGAAGTTGGGAATGAACGCTGGTAGTAACTGACCATCCCCAAAAACAACAGAATATCTTGCTTATTACCCAGCCAAGACATCTTGCATATAGCTTCCACTTTTGTTAGCTGATGACTAAGCCCTTTGGAGTCTACCACAAACTTGAGGTATATCAACTGCTCCATAAAAAAGTGGCACTTTTGGGGCTTAAATTTGATGTTAGCTTCAGTGAGTCGGTAGAACACTTGTTCTAAGTGATTAAGATGATCCATGAACATCTGAGAGAACACATTAATATCATAAAGGTAGACTAGAATGCAAGACAGCTTCAGTTCACCCAAACTAGTGTCCATAGCCCGCTGGAACGTAGCTGGGGCGTTGCACAAACCCTGTGGCATATATGTAGGCTGGAACAACCCTTTTGAGGTGATTATAGCACACTTCTTTTGTTCCACCGCTGGAAACTCATTTGCCAGTACCCCAATGTCAAGTCCATAGCAGTGAAATATTTAGCGCTAGCCAGATGACTTAAAGCATCATTGATTTGTGGAAGCAGGTACAAGTCTTTTTTCATAATGCTGTTAAGCTTCCAGTAGTCAATTATTATTCAATTGGTGCCATCTTTCTTCTTGATGATTAGCACTGGGGACGCCCAGGGACTTTTTGACGGCTCTAACATTCCCTGTTCAACCAATTTATCTATCTCAGCGGATATAACTTCTTCCGCCACCTTGGAGCAATGGATAGGACAAGAATGGATAAGAGGTTAATTCCCCATGTCCAACTGATGCACAATCCCAAGAGCTCATCCCAAGTCATGATCATCAGATGCAAAAATGGTCTGGTTTTTCTCAAACAAATCCATCACCCTGTCCTTCAGATCCTCCAACAGACCAGTTAGAGCCTCATGTGGAACCACAGTCATTATGCTGGATGAGGTTTTTAAAGGCTGCCTGAGAACTTCCCACAAACCAAAGTCATGTATCTGGTGGACCTCAACAATAGGAATCAGATGCAGATAAGCCACCACTTGATGCCTTTAACCTTTATAGACTCCTTCTGAAGGTTTACTATCAACACCTTCACTTCCTCCTGCCCTGGTAACAGGAGCCCATGAGCCACATGGGGTTTAAGCAGTGATTGCTGATAGGGCCCCATTATTTCCTCATATAATCCTTTAGGATGTCTATTTTGAGCTCTGTCCTTAATATGACTTGATGCCCCAGAGGTATACTTAAAGCGCTTGCTGCCAATAACGGAATACCGTTGTACTCATAAATTTTTTTAGAAAGGGTTCTGGTTCTCCGCTTCATCCACCAATATTGAACAAAAAATACCCCATTGCTTTATACTAGATTGATCTGGCTGGAGTAGATTAGGTCCTTTGGGACTCCTCTGGAGGTAAAGTAAATGGGGATCTGCTGTCCTATGATACTGAAGGTTTCATCCTCCATATTGACCATGGCCTCAAATCGCCACATGAATGCGGCTCCAATTAACATGTCATAGTTATCAGGCAACACCACAGCTGGAATGGATGTTCAGACTGACCTGAATCTCAAGGGCAAAATGCTGTATGCACCCTTCAACACAGTGCTCTGTGCCCCCATGGGCCCGCACACTACTCTGTGGTACACATATGGTTTCAATGGAAGCTTAGACACAAGCTTGGTGGAGATTATATTAACTAAAGCACCAATATCTATAATTGCCTAGATTTTTGTGTTCTGAAAAATATCATAGTAGGTACACTCCAAATAAGAGGAACCGTTGGTGTTTATTACATGAACATAAGGGCTTTTGGTTATCCAAGAAAGTGATATTACCAGTGCTGATATGAGGATACTCCTGGGAAATTTGTTCTACTGGAATTGCCAAGGTCACCCCTTCTAAGGTTACCACATTTGTTGAAGGTCAGCATCAATTTTACCTTTCAGTTCAAGGATTTCTAGGTGTACAGCTTTTGCAAATCTCGGCAGAACTCTGGGCCTATGCTATTGGGGTCTCTTTCTTGATTTCAGCCAATATATATTAGGGAAATTGTTGATATAATAAATCATCAGGGTGTGTACTGGGGCCTACATAAAGTGACTTGTGAGAATCATCAGGGACAAATAGGTTTGAATCAGCGGAAGTAGAGCGTCCTGTCTCTAGACTGCTCGCCCTTTTCCCTGTTCAATCAGGGCAGCCAGTACTGCATGAGCATTCAAACTACTCAGAAAGCTAGCCGCATAATGGCCTCTTTGGCCACACAAGAAACAAGCATTTGTAAGTGACCCTCATCTCTGTATTACCCTCAAAGGCTGTGTCAAATATTAAATGATGGGTCATTAATGAGCTGAGGATAAACTGGCTATAAAAATGTGGACAGAAAGGAACCACCAACGCGTTAATTTGACAAGAATTAACCAATGGACTCCCATATTGTTGGGGTCCCCCTCTCAACAGAAACATGGTAGTGAATGCATGATCATTCTGCTCCACATTGGGAGCACTAAAGGTGACATATAGATGGCATAAACAATTGAAAATTTTTAAAATCTCCGCGCCATCATCAAGAATGTGGTTCATATCATTATACAGTTCTCAATATGTATAACAGCTGCCATCATTGATATTCCCACTTATAAATTTGTTAAAATGTTTGCTCCCACCAACACATGAGCCTCTGCCGTGAACTATCTGCAAACTACACCAAGGACTCATTCTTGTGAAACTGAATTATCAAAAACTCTGCCTTGCGCCATGCCATTTTTGCTATAACCCCAATCAGGCGGATCATGGTCTCCTTCAACTCTTGATGGCTACAGTACTACCCTTAAGGTAACATGTGACTTGTTCAGAGCTTTCAACATCCAGAGTGGATAACAACAGTTTAGCCTACCACCAATTAGAAGCTTCTTCTACCTTAAAGTTGAAACACTTGAAAAATCCATGTATGTTTCCATCATGGTTAAACAGGGGCAGCTTGTCACTGAAAAACTCTCCCTATATAACAGCATCATTCAGCTTCCGCTCTGAACAGTATATCCTCTCTGTAGTGTCACCCAACCATCTGAAAAGTTGATTGGATTGGCAGCCAACCAAGTGCAATTGGTGTAAGGCCTTGTCCAGCTGATCCGTTATACTCTTGTTCTCATGGAAAAGCATTTTTTGGGCCTGAAGTAATGTAGCCAAGGCGAGTTTTAATTCAGCGTACTATGATAACTCAATAAACTGTGGCAAGACCCCATCAAGAGACACCAATTGCACCATTGCTTGGAAAATATAAAACTATTTAATAACTTGATCCATGGGCTCCCTGTAGTGAGCACCACTGTTAACTTTTGACGATTTGGTTGATTGTACAAAATGGGTTACACAGGGCAAAACCCACTGAGCAATGGACGAGAAATATGAGAATCACTGGCCCTTGATAATTAATAATAACAAATACTTTATAAGTAGCTATTGCCCCAATGATATCAATTTATTTAAAAGTAAGCAAACCCAGGGATGGACATTACTAAAACTAAAAACTAACGTACTTAATCAATTCAAACAAATTTCCCAAATGATTCATTGAATTAAACACACCAAATGAAAACAACCAACCAGGTGGGCAGCGGAAACCGTTTATCCCTCCATGGCGGAAGGGGAGGGGGGATTGGGAGGCTCATCTTTGCCAACAGCTTCCTCATCCCAGAGTAGGTTACATGTCAAGGCGAGTAGCAATGACGTCGGGGCATTGGTGGCATGTGGTTCAATATCACTAATGATTAGTACTTCATGAAAAGGCCATCTAGGAAAATGGCACTGATATATTCGGCTAAAGCTTTTGTGGTTTTAATGTGGGCGTCTAGGAGTTTAACAAACGTGGAAAGATTGGTTTGGGTAAACTTAGCTTTAGGATTACATGCTAAAATTACCACATTCTGGATAGCGTCATTGACGTTTTTGTGCAATTGATTAACTGTGATTTTATTTTTGGGGTGAGGGTTGAGGGGATAACAGGAGGGGGAATACCTCCTGTGAGCATCGCCACTCATTTTGCGACAGCTTTGTGGATGAGATGATAATCTGGTGTTGCAGCTGCTTCAACTGCAAGCTGGTGGTCACTGAAAAATTATTTGGCATTTGGCTTTGGAGCATATAAATGAGGGGGTATTTGGTGTCCCATTCTGCATTAACAAACTGCTCAATTTGCATAGATGGTTCTTCAATAAGATTACCTGATTTGTCGATTTCAGCCAATAACTTTCATGGGTTCTGGTTGAATTGAATTGGGGAATCGGCGTATGGTTGAGGTTTGGTTGATTTGTTGGAGGAAGCATGGGATTGAATTGAGGTCCAAGCTGGTTCTTGATTGGAGGAATCTTGTGTGGAACTGGGGTGAGGAGGAAGCTGATTGGTGGCTGCAGGTGCAGCTGCAGCATCAGGCTTTGGGGGAGGGAAAGTAGGATCATATCCCATGCCAGAACTGGCATGGGTAGGGCGGCGGATTGGAGGTCAGCGGGAAAATAATCTGAGCCGTCTGAAGTAGCTAAGGAGGGGCACTTGAATTTTGAGTGGTCCAACTCAAAACAGGATGAAAAGATCATCCGCCCACCCTTGACGCGGGCCCAAAATGGATGTCAGGGGCAGAAGGAATGATGGCGTGAGGGGAATTGACATGGCAATTTTACTAGATTTAGGGCTGATTGTGGCATACGCCCAAGGCCCAGCAAGGCATGTGGCCCATTTGGGACCACAAATTGTATGATGGGGTTGGAGCCATAAGCTTCCAAACCGTCCATCCGCTCCTGTTGGAGCACCGCAGGGGGGAGGTGAGTGGGCAAACCTGCAAACTAGACCACCAAAGTGATGTCCGCTGGGAGCCAGGTCTAAATTGTGGATAGAGGTGTACCCTGGAATAACAGGGGCACAGTTGCCGCAATGGCGGCATTGGCTTCACAGCTGAATCTAAGGTTGAAATACCCTTATAGGGGCAGAAAACTTATAAATCCAGCGGGGGTCATAACCGCCTGAGCCATTTTTATTATGTCTTGGTCATGGTATGGAAATAGTTTCCCATAGTTGACCCATGGGCAAAAACGCATGTTGCTCTGGGGAGCACCAGGGGGAAGCAAGGTACCGCTTGGGTATGAACAAGGTGGGCGTCGAGATCCTTGGGAGGAACAAATTGTCCAAGGGGTTTGGTATGACTGGGAAAGCCAGTCCAAGCACATTTCCCTGCCAGATGGAAAATGGCGGAGGAGTTTCGCCGCTGCCCCACACTGGAGCATCTGGCAGAGAATCCGATGACATTGGAGAAAAACTATGGTGGTTGATTGAAATTTACTTTCTTGTTTTCTGTATAATATGCTCAGAAAGTTACACCAAGTGGAAAGAGAGATTTCCCCAATGATATCACTATATTTAATAATAAACTTAACGGTTACTTTCATTACTCTTCCCTACTATTATCTTTCTTCATAAAAGACCTCCTTTCTCATTCTTACGCTCAACTATTAATCCTTTGTATTTATAATCAGTCTCAACCCTTCCACTTAGCAATTTCCTATTGACTACAAATTTTAGGTGCTCCATTCTATCATTAACACTTTGGCAAAAGTCCCTCAACTCGCTAAACTATGAATACTTTGATCAATTTGCCTCACATCCACATAATTTTCTCTTGATCTCAAGGCTTGCTTCAAATCTAAATTATGATCCATTAGAACTATAGCTTATTGTCCAGTCATATTGTAATCTTGACAACTCCTTTCAAGGAAAGCGCATCCAAGGAGGTTCCTGTCTTGTCTGGTGAAACTTTATTAAAAAATCAGCCAGGCTTAGGGTTTTAATGATTCCTGGGTCCCTCCTTCCCCTGTGGCCTTTTCTTGTACCTGTGCTAGTAAATTTAACTATCCAGGTGGCTGCTGATATAGGAACTTTTCATTGTACCAAGGGTCTTCAGCTGTATATATTTTGTCAGGTTTAGGTGGGACAGTTGGGGTTGGAATAGCGGAGGTAGAGGGTCCCATCTCTACTCCGCTCCATCTTTTCCCTGGTAGTACTGGTCCTGCTGTACATAATGAACCCAACAATTAGGGCAGTTCTGAGCAAGGTGTCAGAGTGACCGCAATCAAAGCAATTTGCCCCATAGGGCCTGCATCCTTGGTTATCATAAGACGACCCAGACTGATAGTTGGACAGTTAGAAGTCAGCATAAGCAGGTCCAGGTCAAAACTTGGGCTGCTGGAAGTTGTCATAAGCAGGTCCAGACTGGAATTTGGACTGCTGTGGGTAACTTGGCTGAGAACAAGGCACATAGTTTTAATAAGGCTGTGTTACTGGGTGGAATAAAAACAGAGAAGGATGATTCACCAAATGAGAAGGGCCTGAGACAACTTCTGAGGAAAATTAATCTGTACTGGGTGAAGTAAAGGTGATGGATAGGCAACACAGAATTTGGACAAGCTTGAGCAGGGGTACGTCATCCTGCAAAACTGGATCCATGGCATTGTAAATTTTTCAGTATGACTTTAACACAAAATACATTGTCAAAATCCTGTTGGGGATTAATGCTTGATGGTGCTAGTTTGCACAGGTTTTAATAATTCAGCAGAAACAGGAGCATAAAATTCTTATCTGCTATATTAAAAATGTGGGATTTTAGTATCACTATAGGAATAAAAATGGGATAAAATTTATATACTAAGAAAACAGAGACTTAAGTTTTATAGGTTTTATTAGTGATATTGTCTGGGTAGAAAACAAACCCTCTTACAACGTCACTGCTTAATAACAAAACTCATCTCAGGTTTAAAGTGCAATCAGCACTAAATTCATTATTAGGCTTGAGAAAATTAGATAATATGGTCGTTTGACCTATTGGAGCTCTCAAATCTCACCTCACTTTATCATAAAGGCCAATAAAGGGCTGAGAGCGGGTAGGACAAGTCCATAAGTTAAGGTTTTTTTAGTACTAGATCCATAAGTTAAGGTTTAATGTACTTGAGCCAATCACCATGTGAGAAAATATCTGCACCTTTCAGGACCCCCTCCACCCTATAACAAGGGCAGGTCTCTGCGGTATGGCTTGAACAAGATTAGTGATAAGGTGGGGAGGGACCTTGGAAGAGCTCCCTTGATTCCGGTGATGATTTATAATATATTAGCTACCCAAACTTGAGCTAATTGGCTGAATCTTATTATTATTAATGAAAGTATTGCCCTGATTCAAAGGGTTCCACCGCGAATTGGCCAGGGTCTTTTGGGCAATTTTATTGTCATTTTTATCTAAAACACTCTTCTCACAATATTGGACTTGTAATTTTCTGAAAGTCATTTCAATTCCCACATCATCCTTGGACAGTTCCTGCCTCAATTAACATATGTGCTTCCATCATAAAACTGGTCAGTGAACTCAACAAGGTCTCATTATGATGAAATTCAATGGCCAAAAACTCAGCCTTCCACTGAAACATCTTTGCGGTGCCCCAAACAAATGCAGCACAGTATCATTTACCTCTTGATATGTAACGGAGCTTCTTGGAAGATATCAAGCAACTTGGTTGATGCTTCCAACATCCCATGCAGATATCAGCAATTTAGCCTTATGCTTATATTAAGCTCCATCTGCTGTGAATTCAACTCATTTAGAGAACCCATGAATGTTTCCATTGCAGTCAAATGGAGGTATCTTTTTTGATACAGACCTTCTCCTCCCGCTCATAACTGTGAGCCTTGGGTTTACCGGGGATTTGGTTGAGGCCCATAGCTAGAATATTGGAAAGGAAGCTGACTTAGAAGGTCCAGAGCCACATGGCTTGTCTGCTGCTTTAGGGGTAGCATGGGTCTATTTGTTGGGCAGTACTGCCACCACCTGTGGGAATTGGTCCATTGGAGCATTATCATCCTTGAAGCTACCATCATGGGTTGAGTAGCTCATGTAGCCCACATGTTCAGCAAAAAGCTCCTTGTCTTGGTATCCAGCCTCATATCTATAAAAATAAAAGCAAGTGTGTATGTGTGTGTGCAATGCCCAGCCAAAACTATGGCATGTAGATATTTAAAAAAATTTATATAGGTGAATGAGAGGGGGTCCATGTGCACATTGAAGCTGGACTTTTAGTTTTAATAAATTTTTTTAGTTTTATATATAATAAGTGAAAAACTATATGTTCTTTTTTTAGTACTAGAAAAAACTATATGTTCTTAATGGAAAACAGTATACTGTTATGGTCAAGAAGTTTTGTTCAGTTGATTTAATAGTTTAAATGGTTTTAGCAAGCGGTTGGTGGTCTTGGGTTGATTAATAAACCTGATAATTTTAATAAGCAGTTAGTGATTGGCTGATTTGATAAGTTGATTGATTTGGTAGGTTATTGATGGTTTTATTTGTTTCAATAAGTTTAGGTTTGTTTTACAAATACGAAGTGGGTGAAAATTGGTTGATTTGGTATATTCAATGGTTTTAGTTACTAGTAAGTGGTTGGTGGTTTTGGTTGTTTCAATTTTGCTAAGTTAGTTTGTGATGTGGTAGTGACTGGTTGATTTGGTATGTTCAATGGTTTTAGCTAAGCGGTTTAGTGGTTTATCTATACGGAATATCTAATAAAGTTTAACCATCATAGTGAAGCACAGAAATCTTGATGTTAGTTTTATATAATTTCTAAAAAAACCTGCCCGATTTGGTTCCCCTAATTAATAAAATACTTTTAGAAAGTAAGTTGAAGTTGATTTAGTAGTTTAGAAGACATGTCACAAATACATAATGATTTTAAATATAAAGAGATGTTTCAGGTAGCAGTTTGGTGTTTCAGATTGATTAATAGAATTATTTCATTTGGCCAAGTGGTTGATGGTTTTTGGTTGATTTGATAGGACACAGTTTAGCTTTGGTGGTGATTAGTTATTGGTCGATTTGTTAAGTTCAGTTAGATTTGGCTGAATGGTTGCTGGTTTTTGATTAATTTGATTGAGCGATTAGATTTAGCCACTTGGTTATTGCTCACTATAATAAAAATCTAAATTATTCAATTCGAATCGCCTGAAATTCTATAGACACCATAGAAAAGCATGTGTAATGGATGCTAGTTTTATACAATTTTAAAAACTTGCCTAATTTGGTTCCCATCTACTTAATAAAACACATTCCTTGACTGACTTACTGACGTACTGAGTGACTAAAATATGAAACTTTTGAGTCTGATAGGTTCAATCTATTTGTGTGAGTGGATGAGAATTGGCATATATTATCAAATCTGAAACTATTGAGTCTGATAGGCATAATCTTTTTAGGCAAGTGGGTGAGAATTGTTACATATTAGCTCATAATTCACCAAATTGCTCACCTGAAACTAATCATGTCTTGTATGTTCAATCAATTAGGGCAAGTGGGTGAGAATTGGCAAATTTATTGAATAATTCATCAAATTGCTCATCCAAAACTAAATAAAAATTATTATTAGAGTCTTATTTAGATTAAGTAAAGTTAGGAAAATCAGCTCACCAGCCATGAGGGCAACAGTGAAGTGGTTAGTCCAAGTGGCTAGAGAGTATCACTGGCACAGCCTATAGGCCTTGTCACTGTGAGCTTAACATCTGATAAACTTTAAAATCATAGCAAGGCACGGGTATATGGATGTGAAGTTTATATATTTTTAAAAACCTGCTTAATTTGGTTCCCCTAATTAATAAATATTTCTGGCAAGTAAGAGTTGATTTAGTAGTTTGGAAGACATGTCACATACACAATAATTTTAAATATAGAGAGATGTTTCAGGTAGCAGTTTGGTGTTATTTGGTTAATTAATAGGATTGTTTCATTTGGCTGAGTGGTTAATGGCTTTTGGTTAAATTGATAGGACATAGTTTAGTTTTGAGGGGTGATTAGTTATTGCTTATTTTGTAAAAAAATAAATACCATTATTCAAGGTGGGTCGACCTTGGGACAAATATACCACACCGAGAATTTTTTTAGCCAGTACAGGTTTCGAACTCAAAACCTGCACTTAGGGTGGAAGCAGTTTTACCTGCTCGGCTAACCACCCTCTTGCTTATTTTATAAAAAAGTTAGTTTTGACTGAGTGGTTGGTGGTTTTTATTTGATTCAATTGAGCAATTGATTTGGCTGAGTGGTTATTCTATATCTATAATATAAAATCTAAATTAACAAATATGAATATCTGTAATTTAATAGACACCCTAGCAGCACGGGTAATGAATGCTAGTTTAACATAATATGATTCTTTTTGAGTGGTCCCTTATTGCTTTTCCCTTCCCAATGAAGGCGTTGAGGGTAGAAGGTGTTTTTCAACTTCTGCTCCATGCAGTGAAACTGTTCAGTAGTGTCATCCAGGTGATTGGCAAGTTTCCTGTTTTGTTGCCCAAGGATCTGCAGCAGGCTAAACATGTTTTTGAGTTGGTCTATTAAGTTGTTATGCTCTGAAGGAGCTCATCTTGCTTTTAAGCACTGCATCCAAGAAAATTTGATTTCCATGTACTTGGCTGGAGCAGCATGCTGTGAAGATTCCCCATCAGTGCATGACTAATATGACATAGCCAACAACTGGAGAATTTATTGTTGTGGTTGTGCAATGGGTCCCCTGTAGTGAGCATCACTGTTATAAAATTGGCGATATAGTTGATATATGCTGTATTTTTGTGCAGGGTTAAGCCCACTGAGCAATGGATGGACAATATGGAGATTGCCAGTCCTTATAACAACTTAGTAATTTTTATTAGAACACAGAGCAATAGCTTTGGTGACACCACTTTATTTATTTTAATATATATAGAAGATTCCTACTGCTCAATATCTTTTTCTTCTTACCTAAAATCCTCCCCTCTAGTCTTCTCTTCATGCTTATATATCCATAAATTTCAGTCAATTCTAACCCTTTGGCTTAGGATATTCTTTTCCATCATATTCTAATTGGTTTATCCTTGTGACTGAGAGGCTTTGAAAGATTCTATTATTCTTGAATTCAACATCGCCTTATTGCCTTATTTTGAGGCCTTCTAATAAACATCTTTTATGATTTTGATATCTCTATCATGAGAGTGTCTATAACTCTCCAGTTTCCAGCAAGGTGGTGCACAGTGCACATCCCCAACGCCAGGGAACATGTCACCAGTACTATGATGAAGACAGACCAACAGAGGGTGCAGGAGCCAAAAACATAAGGAAGGGTCTTTAACGTGGTGTAGATTAATAGATATCATACAAACAACAAAACCTGGGTGGACCCCAAAGAGAAGTCCATGTCCAAGTAGTGTTCTGGGCAGGAGTGCAAGGGTGCTTTGGATTGGAGGGGACCAGGCAGCCTATCTGTGCACCAGATGCAAGGGTGAATTTATAAAAATAAAACAGCTAACGTTGCAAGAGACCTCCTTGAAGAGATCTATGCACAAATTCACCTAAGTTGAAATAAGAAAAAATGTATACCAATGAGGCGTTTCTATTAAAGGGAAGAGAACCACTGAGGAAAGTTGGTCTCAAAGAATCATATTTAAACAATTTTGGGGGAATCAAAATGATCAGTGGAAACTTTTCTTTCTCGTTGCAAACACTTTTGCAACCCATTCAATTCAAGACTAAATCTAGTTTGATAATCTCAGAGGGGATTAGTCTGCGCCCATGTCTGGGAGCAGTTGGGCAAGCAAGGCAAGAGGAGCAGGTGGAAGGCCCGCGGCCTCTAATGTTCAAAAACCCCCAGAGAATCCAGCGGAATAGAAAAAAAATCTAAAAAAACTGGCGGTCACAATTTCCCCGGAGATACTCGCGTGGCAAGCACGATGCAACCAGTACATCAATACGCCACATTCCCAGCCACTTTCATCGGTGGAATTCAGAGTCCATGTGTATCTGGACATCCAAAAAATGGCCCTATGGGAAAAATTTTGTGAAGATGTACACAAAATTTTCCCAACTGCGGTGTACGTTGCACCTCACTCCATGTTGCGTGGTTGGCTGGACCTAGGTTTTGAAAGCAAAATAGCAGCAGATGAGGCTGCAGCGGTGCGCGTAGTGGTCGACCTCCCCAAAGGGCAATGGGTCATCGAAACTAAATGCACCAGATGGACAAAATCAAACCAAACTTTCCTCACGTTTGACTTTCTGCCTACTACGGTAAAACGTGACATTTTGGAGCAACACCTGAAAGATGGTCTCACCATATATGGCAAAATACAATATTTCAAAATGCAACATTTCACGCTGATGCCACACCTGTGCACCGGCAAAGCCATCGCAGTTCTGACCCCAACTGAGGAGATCGTAAAGGACCTAACCCAGATCCCACACTCCACCTTTATTGATATCGCATGGCACATCACCCACCCATTCCGGGTAACCGTGGACAGCGCGCCCCCCATTTGCACCCACTGTGACACATTTGGCCATAAGGCACATGCGTGCCCCATTAAAGAGGGCGTTACATTCCAAAAACACCTCGGTGGCTATGGCCAGTGGAGAGGCGCACTACAAACTAACCGCAAGCACTAAAAGAGGCTTTCCCATGGGGAGCACAAGGCTGCTACCTATTGGTAAAGCCCATCTCCCCGCAGGAGTGGAAGAAGACCAAGCAGGCCCATAGGACTGCGGCCAAGGAAGCGGCCAAGGTCACCACCACCATCCCACACTCACAATGCCAGGAGGACATGGAGACCTTCGCGGCGGAAGCAACTTGGGAATCCATCACCCAATCAGATTGGGAGGCCCAAGCTGAACGGGCCACTCAATCCAAGGATCCGATGGGAGATTTGATCTCACCCAATCGCTGCACCCAAGCCCCAGTTGAAACTGACTTGGGACCTATCCCAACCAAAAAAATTTTTTTGCCCCACTCGACGGTGCACTGAACTTATCTGCACCACAAAAAATTTGTCTGACGTCGGGAAAACAAAAAGCGAAGGCCAAAGCCAATGCAACTCTTTCCGCAAAAATTAACAAAAACCCCAATAGCGTTGCTGCTAATACCCGCGCTGCTGTGAAAGCCCGTGGGGACCTGGAAGAGGCTGGTGGGCCAGGGGGCCCACCCCTCACACCTAAGGTGCGATGGGGGAAACCTTCACTCTAGGGATGCTGAATATTGCCAGACTCAAGGCCTCCCTGTCCTGGGCTAGGAAACTGAGTTTTTTACAAAATAATTTACCCGTGGATATCCTGGCCATCCAGGAAACCCACTGTCCACGAGGTTCTGAGGATGCTTGGAAAACAATGCTCCTACCATCCCTATCCTTTTGGTTGAAGCACTGTGGGGTGCTAATTCAGAAAAACAATTTTTTCAAATTTACATCTTCAGAAACATTCCTAAATGACTGAGTGCTCGTTGTCACCTTCTCATGGGCCGATGTTGCACACACAATTGTCAACATTTATGCCCCAAACGGTGCACAAGAGCGTCAGGAATTTTTCTCATCAGTCAAATCCCTCCCGCTACCCCCTGATTCTTTCCTAATTGGTGACATGAACTGTTGGCTAACCTCACCAACGGACCGGTGGCCGCCCTCACCCCACGCCCCACAGGGTCACGTAGAACTACGCATTCTAAAAGCCACCCTTGGGTTAATGGATGCACTGCCATGACATGCCCCACTGCTCAAAAACATGATGCGTCCCCACATCCACAATGGCCAATTAAGGTCCATGACCCGCACTGACCTTATTCTAGTGCTGGCGAAATTCCAACCCCACATCTCCCACTTCAAAACAACGAAAATGGAATTCTCCAACCACCGACTGGTCTTGATAACATACCACTTACCCGTCACAGTTGCAAAGGCCCCACATTGGTGCAAAATCTGCCCCCAGAGCTAGTGTCTCCAGGATTTTCCACGTGGGTGGAAGAGGCAACTTTGGCAAAATCATTTTTGTTGCACCGTTTTGCGTGGACCCTATTTCCACATGGGCAACTTTCAAAAAAGACACCATCCACCACTATCGCCATCTCTCATCCAGACGCTCACGAGCCACATCAGCGGTTATATTGCGTGCACTGGTGGAATTGGCCCACTTGGAGTCCAACATTTCAGCCTCAGGATATAGCCCTGCATGGGGCCAGAAGTGGGCGGAGGCAGCAGCCCACCTCAATGCACTTGAAAGGCAACACAAACATCAGGTTTGTGTCCAATACAGGGCCACACGCATCACTAAAGGTGACAAGTGCACCGCATACTTCTTCAAAAAAATTTTGCACCACACCAGAGCGTGGCCTGCACACAGGTGCGAAGATCGGATAATTCTATTGTGGACACACCGGCTGAAGTGGCAATCAAAACGCAAAGATATTACTCTGAGTTATACCAAGCTGAACCAATTCAGCCGGCCGAAATGGCAGAATTTCTCGACAGAGCTCATATCTGCACCATTTTCCGATACCCGGAAATAATGAATTTAATTACTCTGAACAAATTATGGACTACCATTCGCGGTGCGCCAAACCAAAAATGCCCAGGCCCAGATGGCATTCCATATGAGTTCTACAAAAAATATTTTAAATACATATCCTCATTGCTGCTACCTCACTCAACCAAAGCCTGTTGGAAACACGCCTCCTACCAGGAGGACATGAGGCTTTTACAGTCACACTCTTCAAGAAAGGGGATAGGCTAGACTTAGCCAACTGGCGCCCCATTTCTCTAACAAACACATACACCAAAATTTTAACAAAAATCATGGCTAACCATTTAGGGACTGTAGCATCTGCCACCATCTCTCCAGAACAATTCGGTTTCATCCCCAGAAGGTCGATTTGGGATAATGTGCACTCTGTGGCTAATGTGTGTCAGTCCACAGCCTCTGGGGCACTTGTATTCTTGGACCAACAAAAGGCCTATGATAGAGTAAACTGGGAATACCTTAGGGCCTGCCTCCAACAATTCCGCCTACCTCCCCGCTTCATTAACTGGGTGATGCTGCTCACGGAATCTGCAACAATGGCTGTGCGCGGCCCAGGTTTCCTAATGGATGTAGTCCATCCTCAAAGGGGCCTGCGACAAGGGGACCCCCTGAGCCCACTCTTATACAACTTCAGCCTTGACCCACTACTGCGAAATGTGAATGCCCAACTCACTGGGGTCCATGTGCCAGGCCAAACCCCAGTCAAGATGATGGCATTTGCAGATGATTGCATGGTGGGGGTGTCTAATAATAAAGATGCATGCGCGCTTGAAGCCCTCATCCAGGAATATTCCCGGGTAAGCAACACAGCATTAAACGCCTCCAAAACCGAAATCATCCTCCTTGGTCAGTTTCAGAACTGCTGGGCCCCAGCAAGTAGTTCCCAACCCAGACCAGCTGCTCGCCCAAGTCCACGCCTTACTAACTCAAAACACACCGCTCCACTGGTGCTCCCCTTTGTGCCACGACCTACCATAGGACCGGTACGCCATCTGGGCGTGTGGTTGGAGGCAGGAGGATACGCGTCAGCAGTAATGGAGGGCCATATACTGGACAACGTGACGAAGCGAATCTCCTCTCTCAGAGCCCACCCTACTACCCTCACTGGCAGGGTTGTTCTTGCCAACTCTATGCTCCTATCCAAAGTCTGGTTTGGAGCCCACGCCATCCCCTTCTCCCCAAGCTTCTTCAAATCCCTGTATGCTTTGCTACAAGGTTGGCTTTGGTCAGGCCGCCCTCCACCAGTACGGCTAGAGGTCATGTTTGGCCCTCATCATCATGGTGGCATGGGCCTACTTGACTTCAAAGCCCATGCCGCCAAGATCCTAGGCACCTGGATTGCGGCCGTCACTGCTCCTACACTCCCATCCCAACACTGGTCCCGCGCGGCCCGCTCCAGCTTCTCCCGAGCCTTGGGCCTCAACAATCCATCAAACCCCCACTCCCTGATGAAATACCTCGCATCACACACATCAGCCACAGGTCCTCACGGGACCAAAACCCACTACAAACGAATCCTACTCTCCATGCGAAGCGCAGAGTGGAGAATTCGTATTAGTGGACATACAACCCAAAGAGGCCGCCCCTCTCCTCAGTTCACACAAGAGGTACAGGGGCTACCCATCCATGATGGCGTGATCCCCACTCGACCCCAAGTCCTATCCAGGGTGGACTACCTGGACATGATGGACATCCCTTATTCCACTGAGACCCAAAAGACTATCTGGAAATACGCACACCATCCTCTGTTGCAGCCTCAAGTCCGTTCCCATGTGTGGCGCTGCCTGAGGCGGGTGTATCATACAACTGAGCGCTCTAATGCTTTACACTCATCCTGTGTCGTGTGTGGCCAGTATGGAACGCTGTTTCACCGCCTGGAGAAGTGCCCCACCTCTAAAGTAATATGGCGCGAAGTCCAACGTCTGCTAGGCCAGGATCAAACACATCCCTTCAGTCTGTCAAGAGATATGTTTGCTTCATCAATGGCCTCCCCCTCCCACCCTCCCTTCGTGCTCTGGTGGTTGCAATCGCCATGTGGACTATCCACACGATTGTCTTGGATGCCATCGCCGGATCCATCCCCACCCTCCCTGAAGCTGTCCACAGATTCCGGTCTCATTTGGTGGATCACTTTCAAGCGTGGATGTTTGGATATCTCCCACCACGTCGCTGGCAGCTGGTCTCCTCCTGGTTCCCAGTCTGGTTCATCAAATCAGACCCCTTTATTCGGAAGTGTCCGTCCCATGGTCGGCCTTCCCCACAATAAATTTTTAAAATTTAAAATTTAAAATGATCAGTGGAGATGGTACTAAGCACAGGCGCACCAATAAGCGCACACTTCCATTGGGCAGGGTAATATAGCTAGTAATTGACTGAACTTAGGTTATTGATTTAAAGGCAAGGATGGCTTAAGTTGGAATTTTTAAATTTTTTAGTTTTGAAACCCCATTTTCCTATCAATTGAACTGAACCTTTAAGGTTAGTAAGGTTACTCATCCATTTTAATGCTAATGTTGTAACCTGAGGCTGGGTGTTATGCGCTTCATCTGGACCAACCTGGGCATATCTGAACTGCACCAGCGTTTGTCCAAGGTGTTTTAATAGGTCAAGAAGGTCCTGCATCTTGACCTTTTGGGCCTCCTGACGCCCAGCCTTATCTTGGCTGTTGGTACCCTCAAGTCATGTAAACATGACATTACCCTCTCCTCTTGGTTGAACTCCACCCCCTCTCCAGGAGCATTTGCCATGGAAATGTTTTTGTGAGCAGGGGCCAACTTCATGGCAGCGATGGCTTGCTTGGACTTAAATCCTGCGGCCTCCAGGTAATGCTCATGGAATGCTTCAACTAGATCTTGGGCATGAGTGCAGTCACATGCTGGGACCCAATTGTTCGCCGCTGCATCAAATCCCTTCCAGGATACAAGATACTTGAGTTTTATTCTTACCAGATGGGAGGCTACAATCCCCTCCACTTCCCACTCTGGCATCCCATCCACAAGATAAGCCTCAGGAGTCTCTAGTGGGGGCCCTCAAACAACGTAAGCTTGCTTTCATGAAAGACTGAAAAAATTCAAAATGAGAGGGAGATCCAAATGGTATGATACGTGGCCCACCTTTCTGACAATGCGGTAAGGCTCAATCCTTTTGGTCCCAGTTTTTTGCATGGTTGCTTGATTGGTATGTTTTAGCATCCTGCATCACGAGATCCCCTTTCTTGTACGCTGGTCTAACTCATCTCTTACTATCAGCGTTCTCCTTGTAAGCCTGCATGGCCACATCTAAATTTGTGCTCACCCCCTGGTGTACTTTCTTGATCATTTTGGCAAAATCCACCACCGCTTCCACCTTGGATCCACAAGTGGGCTCCATGTTAAAAGCGGATTGAAGCCATAGTTGGCGAAGAAAGGGGGAACAACAGATTGATGCATGTAAAGTGTTTTTATAACTGAACTGGTCCATTGGGGAGATAAGAAACCAAAATGAATGATCTGTGGCGGTATAACACCATAAGATCTGCTATAAGCACTGGTTCACTCAAACAGTCTGTCCATCTGATTGGGTTGATAGTCAGTTAAATGGCAGGGACATATTTGAAGAGTCTTACACAACTCTTCTCAAAATATGGAGGTGAACTGGGGTCCCCAGTCACTGATAATTTTGGGGAACCCCATGAAGCGCAAACACATGAGTGATGAAGAGTCTAGCCATCTCAGCTGTGGTAACCGTGGTTCTGCATGCAATAAAGTGGGCGAACTTTGTAAAACGGTCCACCACCATGATGGCATCATAACCATCAGGACATGTAGTTCCACAATGAAATCCACCAATAGAGAAGTCCAGGGCCCTTCAGCTTTCTGGACTGGTACCAAAAACCCTGCTAGTGGCTGGAAAATTGGTTTCATTTTGGTTACAGACCAGGCACTATTTACAATGCCTGCCCACCTGCGCAGCTTCCCCTTCCAATTGTAAGTGCAGCAAAATAGCTCTAGAGTTTTTGCCTTCCCAGGATGACCAACGGTGATTCCATCATGATAATCCCAGGTGATTTCCAGGCAAAGTGGTCCGGCGGAAACCCATAGGCGCCCCTGAAACCACACCATCTCATTTTTCACGTGATGACCCATGGTAATATCCTCCTTATTCAACGCGCTCTCAGAAAGGACCATAGTATATTTGGCTGTCAAAGGCTGGGAAAGGATTACCTTTCTGAACATTTCATATTACTTTGCATTTTCTAAGGAGCAAGCGCTGGCCTGTGGGCTGAGGAGAGGGAAGTTGAGACACAATCTTACCTGGAATAATCATTAAATGGGTTTTATGCACCTCTACCTCCTTACGATCAGGAGCTAGTGCAGGGTGCATCTCAAAGCATCTGCCAAACAATTCTCTTTGCACATGGTAAACTCATATGAAAACACAAATTGGGCTAGTTTCTCATGCTAGCAGGTTTGCTGTAAGAGTTATCAGACAATTCCTCCCAGCTTCAAAGTAAGAATGCTTTGTGTGAAAATTAGCTGAAAGGGGAAATGTTGGATATTTACTAGTTCACAATGATAATACAAGCGATTTAAATAATACTAATACTTTCATCTGCCAAAAGACCCTGGCCAATTCATGGTGAAACCCCATAAATTGGGGTAACACTTTTATGAATACCATACAGGCAAATAGCATGAAGTCAGGAAACTATAGTGCCCCAACCACGTGAGGGAACCTAGGGAGTCCATAAAAGGTTTCTCCCCAGGTCACATCCAGTTCCAAGCAAAAGCCTAAGCGGGGACCACCCCTTTTATAGGCTAAGTGGGTCCCCCAAGGTGCAATAATTTTATCTAATGGGGATTGGCTGAAATTTATAGATTTATTACCCCATGAGTACTTCTTGCCCAAAAATAATTCCCCATCTGTCATTCAGCCAAAGTAAAGCGAGTTTTCTGAGCTTTGATAGGCCAAATTTACACATTTTTTTAATCCAGACCATACGTGGCTGTTCCAAACTTACCTTGATTCCCTTTATCCATCATACAGTTTAGATACTGAAATGGTCAGATATTAAAAAGTTAATTTTTCCCCTCACTAACACTAATAAAACCTATAAGACCTTTTTTGATTATTAATGCTTTTAAGCTTTAGTACAAAGATTTCATTTGTGGAATCCAGCAGCTACCAGCAAAATAGAGCAACAACTTGCTAGATTCCCACAGGGGTCAAGACATGAGGTGCGCGATAGTACAGCAAGGCATGGTGGTCTGTACATATGGGGAAAGGTTGGGATGAGCCATGCAAGTGATGACGCCAATAAGTCAGCGCCTAAACCACTGATAATAATTTTTTCATATATATGTCATAGTCTAACTCAAGCAAAGACATCTTCCTGGAAAATTATCCCACTGGATGCTCTATTCCATCATTGCCTACTTGTAATAGGGCTCCCGCTATGGTGAAGTTAGAGGAATCAGAAGCCACAATAGACTCTTTATTGGGGTCAACATGGAGAAGGATGGATGTGGACAGCAGGGTGAACTTTACCACCTGAAAGACATCCTGCAATGTTGGGGACCACTGTAGCAACTTTGCCCCACTCGCCTTATACAAGGGTGCCATCA
Organism: Massospora cicadina; assembly: GCA_022478985.1. Taxonomy (NCBI): domain Eukaryota; kingdom Fungi; phylum Entomophthoromycota; class Entomophthoromycetes; order Entomophthorales; family Entomophthoraceae; genus Massospora; species Massospora cicadina. The sequence goes on from JAKSZP010003171.1 coordinate 38,096, forward strand.
CTTCAGAAAGATTCAGTGTAAATTTATTAAGTAATGTGAACATCCCAAAACTCCTCAATTTCTTGAACAAAGTTGGGATGGGCCACTCACAAATCGCCTTCTCCTTGTCTGGAGTCATTATGTGCCCTTGGTCAAATATGACTTTGCCCAGGAAGGTGACCTGAGACTTAAAGAATTCGCACTTACTTTTTTAACGTAAGTAAGATGCCCTCAAAGGCCCCACCACCTGCCAAAGATGTACTGCATGGGACTCATTATCAGGGGAGAACACCAGAACATCATCCATGTAAGCTACCGCGCATACCCCAGTAGATCCCCCAAAAATTCATCAATATGGCATTGAAAGTTAGCTGGAGAATTTTTAAGCCCCAAAGGGCATAACTCAAAATTTGAAATTTCTTTTATGGTACAGAATGAAGTTAACCACTCCTGGCCATTATTGCTTCAGATATGATTGAATGCATTTAAACAATCCAGTTTGGAAAAGATTCTCGCTTTCTCCCACATAGCGTGCAATCTGTGAGTCCAGTGGGATGGGATTCAAGTATGGTACTGTGATGTTATTGAGATTCCTTAATCTATGCATGGGCTCAAAGTACCATTGGCTTTCTCCCCAAGAGAAGTGGGGAGCATACTAGGAGGTACACTTAAAAATAGCACCTTTGGCTAACTGCTCCTTAACCCACACATCTAAGGACGCTTCCTCCCATACATTCAAAGGGTAAATCAGAAGATATATGCACCAGATCTTGGGTGATCTTGAGCTTGAAATCAGACTCAGAATGAGCTGGTAGTACATTGGCTGAAGCTTTATCGAACAAAGATTATAACCCCTCCAAAAAGGAAGGTAAGGGAACCTCCAAAGAGGACTTCAGCAACGGAGTAATACTGAGTGTTTGGATTTTGGGCCAGTGGGGCAGATCGCCCTGAGAGTTTGCTTCAGTCAAAGGGACAACTAATTCATGATCATTCTTCAAAGTTAAGGACAAAGTGTTGTCTTTCAAGTTGGCTTTGATGTCAAACTTTCGCCACCATTCTACTCTAAAATAATGTGATATAGAAGGTTTTTGATTGCTTGGAAGCGGTCCACAAATGATATTTGCCAACTTGATAATTCACTAACCCCATATTTTCAGCGCGGGAATACCTTGGGAAGCCCCTCCCTAACCATACCGCCTGGTAAGTAAATCATCTCAAGATAGTCAGCTAGGTCTTGGTCAATAAAATTTTAGAGGCTCCTGTATCCACCAAAGTAGTAGTGCTGATTTTCCCTAAAGGATCTGAAAGGGTGGCAGTCAACAAAAAATATCCAGAATGATCTTTGTTTATAGCAGATAACGCCAACACTTCACCTTGAAGATTTCTTTAGGCATAAGCATGCCTCTAGGGTACATTTATGAATCATAGAATGGAGAGGGATAGTTGGCCTCTCTTACTACTTAGGTCACATATCCCACCATATTTTCAGCGATTTCATAAACATCTTTATATAAAAATAACTCCTTTCCACCTCCTGTGTTATGCGGATCATGGTAGTGGTCAAGCGTTGGTTCTCTGGGGTAATTTAATATACTGAAGTGGGTTCCATATCTGAGCCATAATAGAAGATAATGGGCTCAGTTATATATAAGGAAACATCATTATAAAACGCGTTTTGGGCCATGAACAACCCCATACCCATTTTGGAGATGGGTTGTACATCGGGTTCCAAGGCCATCCACCAGGACCTTAATCAATGATCCTAAATATACCATACAAACACAATTCTGAATAAAAAACATTTTAATTATATTAATTTTATGAATCTTGGTGGAAAGTTGGGAAATCATGACTCTTGGATTGTGAAGCGTTCTTATTCAACATGTACAAGCAAGAAGGGTGGTTACTTCCCAGTTGAGGTAGAAAAAATAACGCCACGATGCTCCAACCATTGGCAAAAAGAGAAAACAGAGTAAGCCCCACTGCGGCAGTTACCAACAGCTGTTGCACCCTTTTTGCACTTTTTGAAAGTCCCACATGTAACTATTGTGCACATAAAATAAAGATTTTAGTTGTCTAATGTCAGGAGAGTGTCTATACTTCTCAGTTCCCAGCGAGGTGATGCACAGTGCACAGCCCTAACGCAAGGGAACTTGCATCAAAACTAGGATGAAGATAGCCTGAAGAGGGTGTAGGGCTAAATTAACATAAGTTGAGGGTGTTCAACGTGGTGTAGATTAATATATATTCTACAAACAACAAGACTTGGGTGGACCCCAAAGAGGAGTCCATATCCAAGTGGTGTTATGGGCAGGAGTGCAAGGGTGCTTTGGTCTGGAGGGGACCGGGGCGGCCCAGCTGTGAACCAGATGTGAGGGTGAAATTTGTACAAATAAAACAGCTAACGTTGCAAGAGACCTCCTTGAAAAGGTCCACTCACAGATTCGCCCAAGTTAACATAAGAAAAAATGTAAACCAACGAGGTTTATATTAAAAGGAAGACAACCACCAAGGAAGGTTAGTCTCAAAATCATACTTAAACAATTTTGGGGGAATCAAGATGATCAGTGGAGATGGTACTAAGCACAGGCGCACCAATAACTTTACGCTTCCATCTGGCAGGGTACTATGACTAGTAATCCACCAAACTGGATTATCAATTGAAGGCAAGGCTGACCCAAGTTGGAAATTTCGAAAAATTGAATGGACTTTTGTTCTCCATTTTCCTATCAATTGAACTGAACCATCATGGTTAGTAAGGTAACTCGTCCACTTTAACGTTAATGCCATAATCTGGGGCTGGGTGTTATGCGCTTCACCTGGACCAACATGGGCATATCTGGCCTGCACCCAGCGTTTGTCCAAGGCGTTTTAGGTCAAGAAGGTCCTGCAGCTTGACCTTTTGGGCCTCCTAACGCCCAGCCTTGCCTTAGCCGTTGGTACCCTCAATTATGTCATGTAAACATGACAATCTCATTATTGTCTTATTCTGAGGCTATCTAATAAATGCATTCTATTACTCAGATTTGGCCAATATTAACCAGTCTGCTGCAGCTATTTGGGGCTTATCTTCCAGTCATATCAATTTCTTAACATAGGTACTGGATAATTCTAGTGTTCATTCAGGCTAAATGAGTTTGAAACTTATTGATCTCCATCAATTATCCAAAATGGCTTCATAATTGTCATGCCCAAAATTAGAAGCAGCCTTATACAATTCAAGGAGTTGGGCGTGAAACTGTTGAGTAAGTCCCATCTGACTCTAAATTTCTATGTGATGCAACCCCAGTAGTTGCATCTGATGATGGATGGTGGGGTGAGAAAGAGTTGGATATAGGCCTCCATTCACGCCACCATGACTTCAGTACTAGTAAGGTTGGGTGAAGAATACAAGTGGTATAAACTGGGAGCAACTTAGTTAAGTGACTTTGACTGGGTCAGCCCAGGGGGTAATGGTACCAGTCAATAGGGTGGTAACAGCTTTTGGCTTCTTCTGCTACTCGAATTTGATAGATAGCTGCATTGGGGGCAGAAATAGTCAAGGTTATTGGGGCTCTAAACTTAAGCACCTGAATATTGGGTAGGGGTGTATCAGGACTGTTAGAGTTGACCCATCAAGTCAAGCTCATGTTCTCTCCATATCAAAAAGGTTATTGGATCAGGAATTTAACATGTGAAGGTAATGTCATGGTTAAACAACTTGATAGTGAGAACCAACGCCAAAGATAAGGTTGGGTGACAGGAGGCCAAGAAGGTGAAACTTCAGGCTCTTCCTGACCTTAAGCACATATTAGACCAACGCTGGGTACAAGCCCAATATGCCCAGGTTGGTACTAATGAGGTGCAAAACGCCCAGCCCCTTGTGTCATCCCAAGCATTAAAACGGACGATTTATGTAACAAACAAAGACAGTTTGATTTGGTTAATTGGAAAATGGGGTTTTGAAACCTGTTCAAGTTACAAAATTATGCATTCAGGTAAATACAGCTGCAATCAATCACTCGAGTGAAGGCAGTTTTGGTGTATTTGACTAAATCAGATGAGAGCATGTGCCTATTGGAGCTTCAAGGCTTGGCCCACTTCCGCAGACCCATAATTACCCTGACTCAGTTTAAATATGTTTTTGCAACCAACATTCCTTGATGGTCATCTTTCCCATTAAATTTCCCTGTTTTACCATTTTTATTATTTGATATTCCAAATGATCCTGTGCATGGACCCCTTCAAGGAGGTCTCGCGCTACATTAACCATTTCATATTAACTATGATGAGCTTATACCCTCGTGCACCATTGGTTCACCCAGTTAACCTCCAACCTGGGACGTTTACCCCTTTAACCCTTGTGCACTGCATCACTTTTGGGTGGTTATTTATTGCACTCTGCTGTATTAGTTAATATGGCTCCAGCACCCTCTTCTGGGCTCTAGTAGTTTTGGTATTAACGGCTAGTTTCCTTGCATTGGCTCAGTGCACCGAGCACCACCGCGCTGGAAACATGAGAGTTATAGACACTCTCCTTACATTAATCAACCAACCTCACAATTCTATGTGCACGAACTTTTTCCATGTGGTACTTTTCCAAAGAGGAAATGGTGGGCGCTGGCTGTGGGCTTCAGCTGTGGTCAGCTGCACCACTGTTTCCTCTTTTCCCCAATGGTTGAAGCAACTCAGCATTATTATGGTTGCCTCCAACTGGAAAGTATCCACCCTTCATGCTCAACACTGGTGGATATGGATGCATCAAGGTCCGAAAGTCATGATTCCCCAACTTTCCATTGAATTCATCAATTTCAATTTTACTAAATGGGTTTTGATTTGACAGCATGTTCATATAATGCTGGCAGAATCAGCGCAGATGGCCCTGGGGGTGTTGGCCTTGGATAACGTTGGGCATTCCGTTGTTGTTATGGGAACAGGGTTGTTTGCATCTAAAAACGCATTTTATAATGAAAACATTATGTATACCTCTGAACCATATTTGCTCTCTCATGGCTCAGAGAAGAAACCTATTCCTGAGTACCAAATCACCCCAGAAAATCCCCGTTTGACCTCTTCCATGATTCGCAGTACTCAGGAAGTTGAAAAGGAATTGTAATTGCAATATGAAGATTTTTATGCCCCTGCTGAAAATATGGTGGGATATGTGGCCTCAGTAGTTAGAGTGGCCAAGTATCCCTCTCCATTCTTCGATTCAAAATCATACCAGGATGACATGTTAATGCAAGATAAAGAGTTTGGAGGTGATTTACTGGCGTTTCCTGCTCTAAATAAAGACCATTTGGGGTATTTTCTACTGACTGCTATCCTTTTCTCCCCTTTAGGGAAATTCAGCACCACTACTCTGGTCGATACTAGTGCCATGGAAAGCTTTATGGACATGATCTTAGATGACTACCTTGGGCTGCATTACTTGCCTGGTGGTATGGTTTGGGGAAAAGCGTCCCAAGTTATTCCCACTCTGAAGGTCGTTGGGACAGTGGACTATCAGGTTGGCAAATACCACTTGGTTGATCACTTCCAAGCTATCAAAAACCTCCTGTCCCCTATCATTTTGGGTGTGGAGTTGTGGCGGAAGTTTGATGTTAGAACCAACTCAAAAGAGAATACCCTATCCCTAACAGTAAAGAATGGTCTCACACTTGTTGTTCCTTTGTCTGAGGCTGACGCTCAGGGCGACTTGCCCCACTGGCCCCACCTTCACACCCTTATCCTTGCCTCTATGCTGAAGCCCATTGTGATGGTTCCTCTACCTTCTTGTTTGGAGGGTATAGAATTTTCCTTTGATGCAGCTTCAGCTAACGCTCTACCTGATCATTCTGAGTATGACTGTGACTTCAGACTCATGGTGGATCTGGTGCATGTTTCTTCTCCCATTTACCCCTTGACCATCTGGGAGGAAGAGGCGTTAGATGTGTGGGTGAAGGAGCAGTTAGCCAAAGTCGCAATTTTTAAGCGGACCACTCCTGTTTTGCTCCCCCTTCTCTTTGTTGAGAAGGCTGATGGTACTCTACACCCATGCGTAGACTATAGGAACCTCAACAACGTTACTGTAACAGACCTCCATCCCATCCCTTTGGATTCACAGATTGCACGCTATGTGGAGAAGGCAAAGGTCTTCTCCAAGCTGGATTGCCTCAATGCATTCAATCAGATCCGGATAAAGAAGAGCCAGGAATGGTTAACCGCATTCTGCACCAGAAAAGGAATTTTAAAGTTTTGGTCATGCCCTTTGGGCTTAAGAATTCCCTTGCCATCTTTTAACGTCACATTGATGCTGCGTTGGGAGACTTGTTGGGGTATGTACAGTTGCTACATGGATGATATCCTGGTGTTTTCCCCTAATCAGGAGTCCCATGAAGTACACCTTCGGCAAGTGGTGGAGCGGTTAAAGGCAGCCAGCCTTACACTAAAGATTAGCAAGTGTGAATTCTTCAAGTCCCAGTTCACTTTTCTGGGCAACATCATGTTTGACCAAGGACACATGATAACTCCAGACAAGGAGAAGGCGATTCATGAGCGGCCTACCCCACTCCAGTCTAAGAATTGAGGAGTTTTTGGGGACATGTATGTTCCTCAAGAAGTTCATGCCAAACCTTTCTGAGGTGGCAGCACCCTCGTATAGGGCTAGTGGTGCAAAAGTACTTCAGTGGCCCCCCGTTTTAGAGGATGCTTTCCAAGCTGTGAAGTGCACCCCGTTGTCCACATCCATCCTTCACCATGTCAACTCTTTCAAAGAGTTTGTTGTGTCTACTGATGCCTCCAACTTCGCCATAGCAGCTGCCTTGTTAAAAGTAGGAGAAGATGGGATAGAGCATCTATTGAGATATTTTCTAGAAATATGTTTCTGTTTGAGTTGAATTACGCCGTTTATAACAAGGAGTTACTAGCAGTTGTGGAGGCGCTGACCTATTGCCATCACCACTTGCATAGCTCTACCCAACCATTCCATGTATGTACAGATCACCGTGCCTTGCTGTATTACCGCGCCCTCATGTCCTAATCCCTCCGGCAGACCCATTGGCATGAGACCCTTGCCCTATTTGCCTTTTCTTACAAATTCACCAAGGGCAAGGGTAATGGCTTGGCGGATGCTTTAAGCTGCAACCGTGCGTTAGCTCTAGATCCCAAGGAGGTAGAAGTCCACAACACACAGGTGATGTTTCCTTCAAATGAAATTGTGTCTCAACTTCCCTCTCCCCCAGCCAACGGGTCAGCGCTTGCACCTATGGAAAATGCAGAGGAACATGTATGTTCAGAAAGGTGTTCTTTTCTCAGCCGGTGTCTGCTGAATATAACATGGTACTTTCTAAGAGCACTTTAAATCAAGAGGACCTATCCAGGGTGCTGGAAAGTTGATATGACTGGACAATATGCTACCCATACTGGTGGATTGGAGGGAGAATCAAGATGAGTCACAAGATTTACAGAAAAGGGTATACAAATAATAATTGATCAAACTGTCAGCCATTTGCAAATCAAGGGGAATTAGGCTGAGATATGATATGAGCAAGAGCTTCTAGAAAAGGGAAGATGAATAGAAGACTACCAAGCTGAGGATGCATCCAGCTTGAGAAACCAAGGTATAAAGAGTCACACAGAGGATTGAAGAGTAGGTCTTTTCCCAGTGATTGAGTGGTTGCAGATAAGTCTACTATTTATATTAAATAAAGGTTGAAATACGGAGCAATAGCTCCATATATATAGTTTATTGAGCTTTACTAGAAAGTTGGCGTTCTTCATATCATCCAATTTGGTTGCTCAGTGGCTAATACCCTGTGCAAACTGACTCGGCAGAATTAAGCCCATATGCTGAGAATCAACAGTGGTGCTCACTACATGGGGCTACTGGTCAACTGTAGATATTCAACAATAGGATATAATGATGAGCACTCATTCATTCTGATAAAAATTTGATTGGACTCTGCGCGTGGTATGCTGAAGAAGCCTGGGAGGCACCCAACCACAAACCAACATTATCTACTGTGACCAAACCAGGGTATGGTGAAGCTATGATTAATCTGCAATTTAAAATTTCCCTGAGATGATGACCAACTGTTAAAATCTTGGGCTTTGTTGGCTCTCTTTAGCCCTGGACTTCAACTGCACAGATTAATGGATTCTAGCGTTGATTATTTGAATGTTGTTGATAGACTGGGGCAGTAATAATAAAAAAACTATTATTAAGGTTGATTGCCCAAAAGCCATGTTGAGAGTATTGTCCAACGCTAGACAGGTGCTTCTTCCTCTTGAAAATATTCTGATCTGGTAGGGAACACTTTCCCTATTCCTTCTCACAGAGCCAAGCGGAGATTTTGATATTGCCAAACTAAGGTTATCTGATCCATGCACTCTTCTCTTAAGAGAAATGTTAAAACAACCAATGTTTGAACAACTTAAGCTAATATCAGTGTAAATCTAATTTACTAGGGAATTATTTGGGGGTTTTTATAGTTAGAATCGGCACACAACTTTTCATCTGTCTAATGAGGATATTTGTGCTCCTATACTGGTTTTGACCCTTAGTGTTAGGCACCAAATCTCGTCAGATACCATTGCCTTGGGTTTTCTAGGCAGCATAAACTTTGAGCGTTTGGCGGACCAAACATTTAGTATTAGGTACACAAAAATGATTGTTTTGGCTGATGATGATTCCACTCTTCCTCCGGCATTTGAACTTTTTGGTAGTTTCAATGACTCCAATCTGTTCTGCTCTGAACGATTCCCTATAATTTGACTATTGGGGATTATCCCAATATCAAATTATTGCTTAATTTCATTGGGGATGATGCCCAACGAAATTATCATCTGTCGGCGGCCTCAAATATTATTGGGGATGATGCCCAACAATAATTCATAGTTGGCGACTTCTAATATCATTTGGGATTCCACCCTATGATATTCTCATCAGTTGGCCACTATGCTGACCCTCTATGATTATAACCTAATTGTCAAATCTCATATTTCATTCAAAGGGTTGGACTATGTGGTCATCTGCAATTCTGACACATCCCCCTTCTTGACCAGATATCCAACAGAAGATAGAACCTTTGGGAATATAAGCTGTCTCAGCTGGAGATTATATCTGGTTTGTCATATATCTATGTCCTCAGCGTAGTGCAGCTCTGTCCACACTCAACACCCATATGCTATGCTCGGTTCAATGACTTTGTATCCTTGATTTCTACCCGTTGCCACCTCTTCTCAAGCGCAGTTCCTGCATCATCATGCTGCACCTGTCCCATCTTTACATCAGTTGCAAGAGATCAACTGGTCCACCTGTATAAACCCCAGGACGGGTTGTTGGCACTCTTGCTACCTGTACAAACCCTAGGACGGGTTGGTGACATTCTTGACACCTGTACCAACCCCAGGATATGTCTCAACATCTCGTTGATAGGGACTATTCCAGGAGACCTAGTTTCAGCCCTTTCTTATCCTGCCAATCCTTGGGACTTCTCACGGTGGACCCAGTTACAACCCAAGCTGGTCCTGCCAATGCTCAGGACTTATGCCCACTACTATTCCTTCCTCCGCACTTGGTAGGTGGGAATATCACTAGATGCATCACTGTTCAAATTGAATTGGTTTTTTAATATTTTCTACTTTATTTTGTATTTTTATGCTTCTTTTTTCTTTTTAGTTTTTATTTTTTTTTCTAGTCCAATACTTTAAGTATTTTGCATGGACTCTATTGACTATGCAAACATCCTCAGTATTCTTGATTGTATAGGTATCACTTTCCAACTTAGTAATAGTTTCAAATGGTCCCATCCATAGGGCGTCCAACTTATTTTTTCTCCCAAACCCATGGGTATTGCAGTAGGCTACCAAATCGCCCACATGGTATCTTTCAACATAAGTCAGTTCTGATCATCCATTTTCTTTGCATTGATTATTTTCCTCAATGTCATGTCAAATGCCTGAGATTGTAATTCAATCAGGATATTGGCAGCAAGAATAGATAATGTATGGCACTCATCCCCAAAGATGGCTCTACTGGTGAATACAACATTGGTGGCAATGCAGCTTTCCGCCCATATAACAGTTTGAATGGAGTTTTCTCAGTCGCTGAATGATAACTGATATTATAAGCGAAAGTGATTGAACTCAGATATGCTCCCCACATGGAAGTTTTCCCCATGACAATTTTTGTAAGGTTGAGACTAGAGTTGCATTCACTATTTCCACCATTCCATTCATTTCTGGACTACAGGGGATGGATACAACACCGCAGATTCCCTTTAATTCATTAAGCCTGGGAATCACATGTGAAGTAAAGTTGGTTCCATTGTCACTGAGAATGACTTGAGGGCAACTGTGCCAATGGATCACTTGGTCAAGTATAAACTTCACCGTACTTATTGCATCTACTTTGCTGAGGGCTTTCATTTCAACCCATCAGGTTAAGTGATCTATTGCAATGATTATATACTTCACTCCTCTGGTGCTGATGATCAATGGTCCCATAACGTCTATGGACACCATGTGCCATGTGAAACCAGGGCATACTAGCCAGTATCCTACAATGCTCTTTTGCAGTTTGTGCAGCTGACATTCCACACAGCAGGCTAGGTAATCCACAACGTCATAATTGATTAATTCCCAGTAATAATACTGGTGAATATGATCCACTGTTTTCCTTAGGCCACCATGGCTGACAACCTTGTGAGTGGCTAAAATGATTTCCACTTGTTCCAATGATTTAGGAAATAAAATACGTTTTCCTTTGATTGTTTTGTATAATTGATTATCCTTAAATTTGTATTTTCCATGGCTTTTCATAATGCATTCCAAATTTCTTGGGGTTCATCCCAATATCTCCTTTGATCATCCATTGGAATAGTGCATCAGCCTGAGGATAGATCACATGAACAATTGGCAATTGAGACAATCCGTCAGCATTCTGATGTACCAATCCAGCCTGATGGATAATTTCAAAATTGTAGGCTTGCAGCTTTAAAGCCCATTGGGACAACCGGCCTTCTGGTTCCTTCAGGTTATGAAGCCAGCGCAGGGACGAGTGGTCAGTTATGACTTTAAAGTGCATTCCATGTATGTAAACTCAGAATTGTTTGCAGGCATGGATGACCACCAGACTCTCGCTCCATCACAGTATAGTTTCTTTCTGCTGGCAATAGTGTTCTACTCACGTAGGCTACTGGATGTTTGTCCCCATTGTCATCTAATTGACTTAGAATGGCTCCAATTGCCATTAATGAGGCATCCACTTGGATGATGAATTCCCAACTAAAATTTGGGTATTTCAACACTGTGCTACTCATGAGATATTTTTGGAGATTATCAAACGACTTCTTAGCCTCTTTATTCCACAAAAACCCTTTTTTCAGATCCTTGAGTAGGTGAAATAGAGTTTCAGCAATTCCAGAGAAGTCTTTGATGAATTGGCGATAGTACCTGACCATTCCCAAGAAGACTTGAATATCCCAAACACTTTTTGGGATTGACATCCACTCAATAGCTTCTATTTTCATGGGTTGCGGTTGTAATCTGGTAGAGTTTATAATAAACCCTAAGTATTCAAGTTCTTTTTTGAAAAATTGGCATTTTCTTTTTTTAGATTTGCCACTGCCAACCTCTTGAAAACTTCCTCCAGATGCTCCAAATGATCGGAGAAGGTCCTACTGAAGACATTAATATTGTCTAAGTAGACTAACATGCAGGATAGCTTCAGGTCACTAAGTATTGAATCCATAGCTCACTGAAAAGTTGCTGGCGCATTGCATAATCCATGGGGCATTCTGGTCAGCTGGTACAGTCCTTGTGTGGTAATAGTCACACATTTTTCCTGATCTTCTTTTGGAAAATTGATTTGCCAATAGCCCAAAATCAGGTATATCGCCAAAAAGTATTTCTCCTCCCCCAGGCAATTAAGCGCGTTGTCAATTTGGGGCAGCAGATAGGAGTTTTTTAGTGATCTTGTTTAGTCGGTGATAGTTGACCACTGCTCAATTTGGTCCATCCTTCTTTTTTACCAACAGGATTGGACTTGCCCATGGGCTTGATGATGGAATGAGTAACCCATGTTCCACCAACTTGCTTATCTCATCACTGACCTCCACTTATGCTGTTCTTGACCTACGAACAGGTCTCATTCATATCAGTGGACATTCCCCATATCAACTCTGTGGATTACATTTTTTGTGCATCCTAAGTCATGATTGTTCTGAGCAAATATTGTCCAATATTTTTCAAATAATTGGAGCACGTCCTCCTGCTGTTTTTAGTCAGATTGGCTGGCTGCTCGCAATCCACTAATATGTTGACACTTTTGGTAACTCCCACTGGTAATCCCATTTCAGAAAACGATCCAAAACTTATGAAAAGCATATAGTTCCACCATCAGGAGCAAGTGCAGAAATACAATGGTCTGATTATTTTTCAATTTCCATTGGCTTTTCTCACAGATTGGCTACTAATACTTGTATCTCTTTGTGACCTGGCATTAAGATCCCTGGCGCAACCCATGATTCAATCCTTGATTTTTCCCAGGGATTGACGATTTCTCCATAAAGTTGTTTGGGAAGTTCCACAGTTAACTCGGTGTTAACTATGATTTGAGCCCCCAGAAGAATAGTGTTCACTGCATTCGCCCTTAGAGGTATTCCCCAATTCTCCATAATTTCCGTTGGCATTGGTTTCCATTTCCGTCTGACTAGTTTATATTGAATAGGTCTAATACCATCATTATAAATTATATTGACAAAGTTATTCTTCTTTTTCAGCGGAGTTTCTCCTTTCTGCTGGTAAACAAAAGGCAACTCTGCCCCAATATTGTCAGGGTGTTTTCTTTTAAACCACATTTCACCCCATACTTCCTCAAGAACTCTGTCCCAATAAGTATGTCATAGTTTGGATTGGCCAGAACTATAGTGGGGGCTGACACCATCAGTGATACAAACTGAAGTGGTAGCGCACTGTAGGCTCCAAATGAGATGGTAACGTCTGTTCCAGCCATTTCATACTCTTTTTGGTGCTCCAAGTCTGGTGAGATTTTCATACATTTTACTAATTTGGTGGAAATGATGTTGATTGGCGCTCCACTATCAATTATGTCTCAGAATCTTATCCTATTGACTAGAATATCGACATAGGTACACTCTGATTACTGTAATAAAGTATTTACTGAATGGATAGCGGCCTTATTCACCAAATCAAGTGTTTGGATTATCTGAGCAGATAAATTGGGGAATGACTCCTTAATAGTGTGGATAGGTAGAGAAACGTTAGCCTCATCCAACTTCGCTTTGACTAGGTCTTCAGGGCTTTTGGCGGATCTAACTTTCTCTGCTAGCTGTCATAAATAGGGCTGAGTGACCTCGCTAACAATTTTGGGATCAATCCCCTTTGCTTTGGCTTGAGTTATAGTGTTAACATCCAAGTTAATTCCCTGATGGAGTGGATCTAGTGAGTCATCATCCACAAATAGATCAGAGATATCAATTTCCTCTCACATTATGTCAGGCAGAACAGGTTTATCAGCAGTACTAGATCGTCCCTGATCTAGACTGCTGGCCCTTTTCCCAGGTCTGAACCAGTCTCTTGAGGTTGAATGAGATCTATATGGTCCTTCGGCTTTCTTTCCTGACACTGGGCGATTACATGGCCCATCTTCCCGCATTGGAAATAGCGGTTTGTTTTTTGTCCGCTCATTTTTGAACTTCAGGTTTACTTCCCAACACAACTTGACCCTTGGATTCTTTAGATGGCTCAGCGAATCTGACAATATTTTGGGCCTTCATTTGAATTACTCTAAAAGTATGATTGGGAGCATCAAACGTGGCTCCAAGCATCTTCAGATGGTCTACCATCTGAGAGGTTGTTGTTTCAGTCACTAACGCTGCTACCATGATCTGATGCAAGTATTGGTAGGACGAAGTGCCAACTGCATGGCTATGCGGGTGTCAAAGTTGCTTAACACATTTGCTCCTGCCAAGATCTGAGCATCTTGGTAAAAACGGTCGGTGAAACAAGCCAGAGTCTCATCTTTGAGGAATCAAATACCCATGAACTCTTGTTTACAATTCTCCATCTGAGTAGGGCTTCCAAACTCCAACATAATGGTGACTTTGGCTTCCACATACGACCAATTATCCCCATTGAGGTGAGGAAGCACCAGATTTTGGCAGTCTGTGCTAAGGCAGTTCATTACGGCTACTGCTTTTTGTCAGTCTGCATAGTCAAACATGGTCATCTCAAACAAGTGGAAGAACGCTGGGGTGTTATCCCGGTGAAAGGTGGAAAATTTCAGCATATTTCAAAATTCCTCAGTTGTTCCACTAATAGGAGATCCTGACCCAGCTACTTGAGAAGCCATAGGAGCGACTTTGGGAGTCATTTCTGACACACCAGCAAATGGTTTAGGCATGTTTTGGGGCGGAGAGGTCTTATTGCTTGGCGTTTCACATGCCTTTGCTTTGGCATCATTTGCCTCAGATTGTTTGCAATCACATTGATGTTTCTCCAACTCCTCTATATACTTGGTCATTTTTGACATCTCCTCATGAAACTGTCAGATGTATTCTTGATCCGCTTCTGTTTGGTTTTCTTGAATAAATTTTCCTTGATGAGTTCGCCCTCTTTCTGCTTTAAAGAGGCAACTTTTCCGCATAGGTCGTTATTAACTATTCCTAGTTGTTTGAGCGTTTCCTCCATCTTGATCATACGCTCCTTAATGTACTAACATTGGCCTGAGATGCTGAGCTGAGCACATTTACATTGATGGCCTGTAGTTACGCCCAGAGCTTTTGAAGCTCTTACTTAAAAGACATTGTGTTTTTAAATTAGCTTTTGACAACTCAACTACCCCTGTAGTAAGCACCAATATTAAAATCTTGGGCTTTGTTGACTCGCTTTTAGCCCTGGATTTCAACTGCACAGATTCGTGGATCCTGGCGTTGATTATTTAAATGTTGTTGATAGACTGGGGCAATAATAGTAAGAAGACTATTATTAAGGTTAATTCTAAAAGCCACGTTGAGAATATTTTACAACGCTAGACAGGTGCTTCTAACTTTTAAAGATATTCTGATCTGGTAGGGAACACTTTCCTTATTCCCTTCTTGCAGAGCTAAGCGGAGATTTCAATATTGCCAACTGTAAAAATTTACTCTAGTGGTTGATTATTGGCTATCAACCCAGTAACCTTTTTAATGCACAGGTTTGATTTCCTTGTGCGCTTTGTCACATTGTATATAATGTATTAATTGATATTAGTATGGAGACTATTATCCATAGTTGATATTGAACTATTATTAGGCACAACGCTTTGGCCAGTACTTCCAATTAAATACTCTGTAATTCATACTTGTAAGGATTTGTTCCCAATATTCTTATCCACCCAATCTTTGTTAAGATACCCCGGTGGCAGTCTCTCTCAGCCCAACACAGTTGGCAGCTATCCCTGATTGTGTTTCCTTCATCTCTAGATCCCCGCCCAGATCTTTACTCTTCTCTCTGAGAGTCTTCCAATTATTGCCTTCTGCAATATTATCCTTGAGATAGAATGACACTTTAGAAGCTGTAGTTTAACTATACACCAAATGGGTAATATAACTGTAGGTAATAATGCTTTCATAGATAATGTTTATGTTTTTTATTATAGCAAATCCTAGGGAATTATATAGTAGGGGATTCAGCTGTCTAACCCTTGGCTGACACCTCTTCGATTAAATGGCAGCCATTGCCATTGAATCACCCTTCCTCATCTCAGCAGTGAAGTCTTCCCCATCCTGACTAGGATTCCATCATTGGACATCCTTGAGACCTCAAACAAAAAGAGTCAGAAAACGTGTCCCTAATATTTTCCTTTCAATCCAAGCAAACCAACCATAATTGGCTAGCGACCTGATTATGTAATGGGACTTTTTACCCATTATGGCAGGTCACTTCACCAACTGATCAATATACTAGTTGCAGGTGGCATCACTCGCCTTGCAACTCACTATTTATTCCCAATCAGTCAGTGATGAAACCCAACTGATCCCAATCAGTACACCTGATAGTTAATCACAATCAGATGCCCTATTTCTTCAGCCACTCCACCCGATGAGATCTTAGGTATTCATTTGGATTGATCCCTGATGGATATGACCAGGTAAATATCCCAAAATCCCCTGAATGTAGTTCCTCCAAAACTTGGGCCAACCGATTTCTAATTCAATTCGCCTTAGGGAATTTTCCCTAGCAATACCAGGTAATCTAGCAGGCTGGAAATATGGGCAAAAATCCCAACACATTTCCCCTCTTGCCTAGATTTCCAGAGAGAAAAGGACCAGGTCATGAGAACACCGCTTTGGACACCTGGTCAAGTACTTCATTGGTTCAAGTGGAGTACACTTGTCAATACTCAACGCTGCTTGGGACAACCTTCAGCATACGGCGTTCTTCCTCTTCCTCCTCACTACCACCTTCTCAGATCGCGGTCCTCACGACCTTCTGTCATGCTGGGCTGATCAATTTACTTGTGACAATATTAATCCCAGGATCCAGTTTTCCCCTCGTCAGGGTATATGACCTGCTGTCATATTCAGTATTCTTGGTCTGGCGTCCTTGATTTCCTGATTTTCTCCTCATCCTAGACAGGAGACTCTTGCTGTCAATGTTTGTTTCATGGCTTTATTAAGAATACATATTTCTATTCACCCTAATTATTTCGCTCATAACCTCTTGTCTGTAAGTCATTCTTAATTCTTCCCTTGGAAAGCTTATCTCATTAATTTTGAAATCAATTTCTCCAAAATTAAAGCTTAATGGATCATAGAGTGCATGGTGTCAACTTCTATATAGGTCTGACATCCCCCTCTTGTCCAGCTCATTTGTAGAATTCTGAATCTTGCTATTAGCAGCTTCTCAATAGTCTGTCTGATACAGACCTCCGTCTCTTCCAGCAGATGAGTTGGGATGCTCGATGGAACCTCTTTTATAGTCCTTCCAGGACTCATACTCCTAGTCTGGTGCAAGTGGCTAGTCCTTCTGTCAAATTACCAGAAATAGTAACTAATCCCTCTGAAACAAGGCTGGCCATCATTTTGAACAACTCTCAGCTAACTCTTCCCTTACAGTCAATTCCAGAGTTAGACTTCAAAACTCTCCTGGATTTGGCTCCTTTTGCTGATGCTCTGAACATCATTGTAGATGCTCCAGAGATTATGCCGGTTGCTCTGGATTGTTTGTTTATGGCCAGATCAGACCTGCTCCCTGAGTTCCTCTTCTGACTAGGTCAATTTTACAAATCCGCTGTACTGGTTTCTGAGCTCTCAATTGGTAACAGTATACACTTTGAGCTTCCCTACGCTGAACTCTGGGCCCAAGTCACCAAGGCTTTGACATTAGTTCTGAATCCCTCTGATCTGGATAACCTTCTGGATTGGGATACTGCCACTTATGCTCTTCGCTTTGCTGGCCACGTTCTTCAAAGTTGGTCTACAAAGCTACCAGCCTCACCTGGTTTCCACTGATCATTCAGCTTTAGCTTCTGTGTAGCCTGTAGTTGCCACTTTCAGGATGCAATCCGCTCTCTGCACAACTATCTCTTCTCTGGAGCTTCCCATCAGTATCTTCCACCGATGGCATTAATAGGGGGCATGACTCAGCAACCCCTGTTGAGTATTCCTTCTTCATTGCCAGCCCACATGTCCAGTGTCCTTGATGAAGCCCATCGGCAGGTGCTCAAGACAAATCTTTCAGCTCCAGTGCTGTATTAGTATTACTTGGGGTTATTTGCTGATTGCCACTTTCTTTATTGCTGCTTTCCTCTCCGCTCCAGGGTTTTTCAATTTGCATCTTCTGACATTTCAATTTCCCTTCCCCTAGTCGCTTTTTCTCAGGGCTCAGCATCTGCTCAACAAATGTGGTTTTGTGTAGGTCTCGCCCTCGCAAGCATATGATCACATATTAATTTTGACGGGCTGTTTATTCCTACTGTGATCCATCCTCCCTCCCCCAAGAGGCGACATAGGCGGAATCATCCCCATACTGAGGATGATCAATAAAAATAAAATTTTTTTAAAATATATCAGCTTTTTATCTAAGCATTTTAAACTCTTTTTTCCAATATCTTTTGTCAAATTTTTTTATCTTTATTCTTCTTTTTATTATGAAACTTGACCTTGTTTCAGTTCAGAGGTCCATCTTTTCCCCAAACTGGATCCTGGGTACTTAAACCTACCAGATTTCCATGGTTCAAAGGTCCTTTTTGGACTTGACCTAATCATCAGGACATGACCAACTTAATGGTTCATCAGTCCTTCGGAAACTCTTTATTTAATTTCCTCAATCCAATGCTTTATATACTTAGTGTGGACTCGATTTACAACTCTTCCATCCAAGAGATTCTTGATGGAGTAAGCACCAGTCGCCGTCTTGGCGATTACTTTGAACAGACCCAACCAAAACGCATCTAATTTGTTTCTTCATCTGAAACCATGTGTTTTGCAATAAGTGACCTTAACCCCTATTCAATATTCTTTTTAATGCCAATTAGTTTTTGTCATCCTTTAATTTCTCTCATATCCTTTTCTTCAAGGTTGTATCAAATTCTTGTGATTGCATATTGATCAGGATACTCATCAGTTGGTTCAGGTATTGCTTGGTACTCATCCATGACATAGGTTCCACCACCAAATATAAAAATTGGTGGCAAAGCGGCCTTTCTTCCATATAGTAATTCAAATGGCGTCTTTTCCATCGCTGTATGATGACTAATGTTGTAGGCAAACATCATTAAACTCAGGTACATTCCCCACATGGGAGTTCTCCCTGCGACTAGCTTCCTTAGTGTTGCGGCCAGCATCCCATTGACCCATTCTACCAGTTCGTTCATCTCCAGCTGGTATGGTAATGACATGAATCCTCAGGTCCTCATTATTTCATTTAGCCTCAGGATCACATGAGATGTGAAGTTGGTCCCATTGTCACACAATAGGACTTGCAGACATCCATGCCGGTATATTACTTAATCAAGGATGAATTCGCAGTACTGGTAGCATCTACTATGGTTAGGGCTTTTGCTTTGACCCATCTCGTCAGATGGTCAATGG
The DNA here is from genome assembly GCA_022478985.1 of Massospora cicadina. Taxonomy (NCBI): domain Eukaryota; kingdom Fungi; phylum Entomophthoromycota; class Entomophthoromycetes; order Entomophthorales; family Entomophthoraceae; genus Massospora; species Massospora cicadina. The sequence goes on from JAKSZP010003171.1 coordinate 57,133, forward strand.
CAACTATGATGTACTTGACTCCTCCTGTGCTCATCGCCAGCAGTCCCATCACGTTGATGGACACCATGTACCAGTTGAATCCAGGGCAGATCAGTCAGTATCCAGTTGTGTTCTTGTGTGGCTTGTGCAGCTGGCACTCCACGCAACAAGCCAGATGATCTGCGACATTGTAGTTGATTGATTCCCAGTAATATTACTGGCGAATATGGTCAGTTGTTTTCCTCAGGCCTCCGTGCCCAACAACCTTGCGAGCTTCTTGTACTATTGCTGCTCTTTCTGAAGGTTTCAGGAATAATAGCCACTTCTCATTGATCATCTTAAATACTTGTCCATTCATAGTCTCAGTGTTTTCCATTGCTTTTTGAAGTGCACCTTGGATTTCTTGAGGCTCATCCCCAATTCTCTCTTCAACCATTCTCTGGAATAGCTCATCTGCCTGCAGGTATACCAACTGGACCATTGGCAACTGCAATAAGCCATCCGCGTTCTGGTGAGAAGCCCCTTCTTGGTGGACTATCTCATAATCACAAGCCTGAAGCTTAAGTGCTCATCGGGCCAGTCATCCTTAAGGTTCTCTTAGATTGTGCAGCCAACGCAGCAAAGAATGGTCCGTCACTACCTTAAAGTGCGTTCCGTGGACATACACCTGAAACTGCTTACATGCATAAATGACCGCAAGGCATTCCTGCTCAGTCACGGTGTAATTCCTCTCAGCAGCTGAGAGTGTCCGTCTCACATACACCACCAGATGCTTGTCCCCAAGTTCATCTACTTGGCTCAGTACAGCGCCAATCACCATCAACAAAGCAATGGTTTGAATGATAAACTCTTGATCAAAATTCAGATATTTCAGAATCAGCGAGTCTATCAAATACTGGCGTAACTCATCAAAGGAGTCCTGGACCTCTTCATTCCAAATGAATCCTTTTTTCAGATCCTTTTATAAATGAAATAAAGGCTTAGCTATTTGGGCGAAGTTCCAAATAAATCTTCTAATAGATTGATACTCATGGCACTCATGCTGTCAATCTCATTTCATTCTGATTAACATAATTTCCCCAGTATTGACCTTGTGAATCACATCTCTCATGAATCCTGAATCATGGTCATTTTTGGGCAGAAACTCTTTGATACTATTTCAACAATTTGAGCACCTCCTCTTGCTGGCCTTCTGACAGATCAGCGAGTTGCTCTTAATCAACCAATAGGTTGATACTTCCAGCTACCCCAGCTGATAAACTCATCTCATTGAGGGTGGAATTTCCTTCATTCAGCTATTGGGATTTCTGGTTGCTTCTTAGGTCTGAAACTCATAGACCATAAAATTGATATTTTATATGTTTTCTATATTTTTTTGTATTTATCTTTTGCAATAGGACTTGCAACCTAAAAAAAAGGTTCAGAGGCCCTTCTTTTTCCCTTCATCCAAACTGGGTCCTGGGTACTTAAACCTACCAGTTATCATGGTTCAAAATATTATCCTCTTAAGATTTAACCAACCGTTTGGTTCAGTGGTCCCCTTCTGGGACTTGACCAAAATCTCAGGACATAACCATTTAATGGTTCAGAGGTCCTATGGGAACATTGCAATTATTTTCTCTTAGATTCAATACTATTGATTAGTATTGACCTTTCTCCCTATATGGTCAGAAGCGCTGTCTCCTCACATATAGGCTATACTTGCCAACTTTGGTCAATTCTCCTGAATTAGGCCTTTAATCCCGACTGAAAATTCGTCCAAGATGCCCTAATTTCATCTCTTATTTGGCAACTGATGCTTTTGTATCTTTGCATCTCATCAGCCAACAGTTTCGTCCAATTGTCCAGCTCGTTTTTCTCACACGTCATTCTGGCCTCGTTAGCTTCATCCAATTTCTCCTGAATTGATGAACTCGTCTCCAGCAACTTCTGACCAGTAATTGAGTGTTATTAAGTCAAACAATTTCCTCCACTATCTTGGATCAATAAATGTCCTATTTTGACTTCATATCTTCATTGGTATGGCAATCCAATTCTACGGATTGATTGCCTCTAATTTTGTCCAATACCTCTTCTAAACACTCACTCCTTAAAACTATTTAAAGTGGACCAATTTCAACCTGAGTTGATCCTGCTTTTTCTTGGGACTATTTACAGAGGACCCAATTTCAACCTGAGTTGATCCTGCTTTTTCTTGGGACTATTTACAGAGGACCCAATTTCAACCCAAGTTGGCCCTGCTGATACTCTTCATCTCAAGTAGATGTCCGGTGGAACTGGTTGCCTTGAAGCTCTAGATAGTTCCATATCTAGGCTGCAAGTCCTTTTCCCTGAACTTGAGTATATTCATTTTGCATCACTCAGAGCTCCACTGCTGAGCTTGGTAAACGCCACTGAACGTGATCCACTTCACGTTCTATCTTCAGTACTTCCCTCAGTAACATATTTCCAAAATTGGAAACATCTTCTTTGTATGACATTATTATAGATTCTTTACTCAATTACCCCTGTAGTGAGCACCAACTTGTAAAAATTTACTCTAGTGGTTGATTATTGGCTGTCAACCCAGTAACCTTTTTAATGCACAGGTTTGATTTCCTTGTGCGCTTTGTCACATTGCATATAATGTATTAATTGATATTAGTATGGAGACTATTATCCATAGTTGAGATTGAACTATTATTAGGCACAACGCTTTGGCCAGTACTTCCGATTAAATACTCTGTAAGTCATACTTGTAAGGATTTGTTCCCAATATTCTTATCCACCCAATCTTTGTTAAGATACCCCGGTGACAGTCTCTCTCAGCCCAACACACAGTTGGCAGCTATCCCTGATTGTGGTTCCTTCATCTCTAGATCCCCGCCCAGATCTTTACTCTTCTCTCTGAGAGTCTTTCAATTATTGCCTCCTGCAATATTATCCTTGAGATAGAATGACACTTTAGAAGCTGTAGTTTAACTATACACCAAATGGATAATATAACTGTAGCTAATAATGCTTTCATAGATAATGTTTATGTTTTTTATTATAGCAAATCCTAGGGAATTATATATTAGGGGATTTAGCTGTCTAACCCTTGGCTGACACCTCTTCGATGAAATGGCAGCCATTGCCATTGAATCACCCTTCCTCATCTCAGCAGTGACAGTCTTCCCCATCCTGACTAGGATTCCATCATTGGACATCCTTGAGACCTCAAACAAAAAGAGTCAGAAAACGTGTCCCTAATATTTTCCTTTCAATCCAAGCAAACCAACCATAATTGGCTAGCGACCTGATTATGTAATGGGACTTTTTACCCATTATGGCAGGTCACTTCACCAACTGATCAATTCACTAGTTGCAGGTGGCATCACTCGCCTTGCAACTCACTATTTATTTCCAATCAGTCAGTGATGAAACCCAACTGATCCCAATCAGTACACCTGATAGTTAATCACAATCAGATGCCCTATTTCTTCAGCCACTCCACCCGATGAGATCTTAGGTATTCATTTGGATTGATCCCTGATGGATATGACCAGGTAAATATCCCAAAATCCCCTGAATGTAGTTCCTCCAAAACTTGGGCCAACCGATTTCTAATTCAATTCGCCTTAGGGAATTTTCCCTAGCAATACCAGGTAATCTAGCAGGCTGGGAATATGGGCAAAAATCCCAACACCAACCTATGGATATCTTATTCTTGCACTCTTCTCCTAAGAGGAATGTTAAAACAACCAATGTTTAAACAATTTAAGCTAATATCAGTGTAAATCTAATTTATTAGGGAATTATTTGGGGTTTTTATAGTTAGAATCGGCACACAACTTTTCAGCTGTCCAATGAGGATATTTGTGCTCCTATACTGGTTTTGACCCTTAGTGTTAGGCACCAAATCTCGTCGGGTACCATTGCCTTGGGTTTTCTAGGCAGCATAATCTTTGGGCGTTTGGCGGGCCAAACAATTAGTATTAGGTACACAAAACTGATTGTTTTGGCTGATGACAATTCCACTCTTCCTCCAGCATTCAAACGTTTTGGTAGTTTTTGATGACTCCAATCCATTCCACTCTTAACAATTCCCTATAATTCAACTATTTGAGATTATCCCAATATCAAATTATTGCTTAATTTCATTGGGGATGATGTCCAACGAAATCATCATCTGTTGGCAGCCTCAAATATCATCAGGGTTGATTCCTGACAAAACTATCATCTGTCAGCGGCCTCAAATATCATTGTGGATGATTCCTGATAAAATTATCATCTGTAAGCAGCCTGTCATGGAAACGGAA
>JAKSZP010003172.1:0-61312 GCA_022478985.1 Massospora cicadina
TTTAAAAGATGATAAAAGTCTTAGGGATAGGCATCCTATAGTGATTACATATAGAGCGTGGTCATACTATCAGTCTTACACTTAACGCTACAAGGAACTTCACATGAACTTACCTAAATTTTAAGCTGTAAACGAGGGACTGAAGAGAATGTGGGCAATAACTTGTCATCAGTAACTATTGAGGGGGTGACCTGCTTGCTCATGGGGTGCTGATGTAAAGAGTTGAGCCATTTGAAATAAACCATTTATGTGAACACATGGTGCATCACCAAGCAATCCGTAGGGACTCGTTCTTACATACATGAGAATTTTCATCATGGTTCTAAGCATGCTTATTTATGTTGAAGCCTTAAATTATACATAATGGGGATGTTCTAAGCTTAAGGAACTCTTCTTGACCTTTGCTGACAATAGGAAAGCTAAGTCCAAACATATGACAATAAATCTTTTATATGACGTTATCAGCACCATATAAAAACATAACAAAGTCAGATTCAGTAGAAGATTTTAATTTATTGCATGAATTTAGAAAATATGTATAGTGCATATGAGATCTGGGGTGCATAAAGTAGGACCTGGTTTTTAACATATTAAATTCTTCTCATAAGCAGTTTCACAGTTGCACTTTGTAATGGACAGAAAAACCCCAGTTCCAACCGTCATATATTAAAACAATCCTTTGGTGCACCGACAAGCAACCAAAGTAGCCTAGACAAATATGGAGAGGTTTGGTGCACTGACAGCGCCAAACATTGCCTACTACTAGCTGGTTATTCAAGGTCCTCTGGGGGGTTGGTCTGACTCAACTCACTTGAAAAGCTCCTCGACCAGATACCCAAAAAGACCAACAGGTAAGTGAGGTATGAAAACCCTGAAACAACCTTTATTTCTATTCAGGATAATGAAAAGGACCCACCAACAATAGCTCATCTGTGGAGCGACCAACAATGTTCCCCAGGAAGGGAATGCTAGGGTTAGAATTCTGAAGTGAACTTCAGAATTGGCGGGCGCGCCTTATAAAGGCTGCTCTTTGGGGGCCTCACCTGAATCATTGATTAGGCTCATACAAGCCTAACCTACAATTCAGGCGAGGCACAACCCAGCGCCCAAAATGACTGAAATAAAAGCATTTTAAAGTGATTTAACTCAGATTTAGAAAATCCAAATCTGAGTCGAAATGCAACAATTGAGATGAACTTGATCATTACACACCTTATTTTTAGGGCCAGCGGAGTCCAATTCTTTAATCCTCTGGGATCTTCTGATCTTCTTTCATAATTGCAACGTTGAGCCTGGCCTGCTTGTGTATGTGTGGCTGTTGTTCTGAGCTCAACAGTGGCTCTTGCTGCTCGTGTGAACCTTGTGGATTTTGTGACTGCATGGGTGATTTGGTATTCTCAATAAATGTAGTTTGCAAAATTAATTAACTCCCCGTTTTGGTAACATTTTCATTGCACAGCTTTGTACAAACAGAAAAAAAATTTTAGGATAGGATTTTGGTAATTCCTCCATCATTAACAATTGAACCCATAAGCATTATTTTCAAAGCCACCCGCTTGCTCAGGATGTACTGATGTTTGGGGTTGAGCCTTTTGAAGTTTTGAATTGCACTTCTGAAATAGATAGGTAAGTCTCGAAGTTACTTTATGGAATTTCCAAAAAGATTTGAAAGATAATAAATATAAGGGTGAAAATTGATTTTTTTTATTATCAAAAGGATAGAATCTTTATAGGTTTTGAAGTAATTTGGTGTTTATCAGATCTTTCTAATTGATGAGCGATCAAATCTTCTAATATCACCTGATCAGGATAAGCGTGATTGTTCTTTTTAGACTTGATAAGATTATATTCATTAAGCTCCCTTCCAATATTATTGGTGGAATATTTGGGGTAAAAGTTTTGGGAACTGAAGAATTCAGAAAAATCCTGACACTTCCCCCCTCAAGATCTGATTGTGGAGGAGTATGAATCCTCAAAAATCTAGGGTGGTTACAATTTACAACTATACCCATATATACTTGGACAATTGAATACTACAACTTTTCAGAATATAACTCAATAGTGACCAGACCAGTTGATCCCAGCTTTTCAGTTCGTCCACCAGGTTGGGAGTTGTAATACTTAACATAATCTCTAATTTGATATTCATGAAAAACAGGTCTAAGTTGGTTACTTTTTTGAGCCTCTTTTTGGAGGTTACTTCAATTGATTCTAAGGCTTGAGCTTAAAGGCAAATAACCTCATCAGCCAGATTTCTCATAACTAAATTAGATTTTCCTGATATTCTTTTCTTGAGTCTTTCTTGACAAATATGTCAGAGTATTCTTCCAATAATTTAAGTACTTGTTTCTCCTGTTCTTTAGTAAGGTATTCCCTATTGTAGGTCCCACAGTAAGAATCTCCTGATTGGTTTCCAGCCCAAATTCTTATAGACTCCCAAAAGTTTTAATGTCATAAATTCGAGAGAGGGGTAATAATTTGACATAGGCTATTGTATTTTTTTTGATCTACCATGTTTGGGTCATTGGTAAGGTTTTCCAATAAAGCAGTTAATAATCCATAATATGCATAATCCAATATCTCAGGACAAGGCAAGATCTCTTTAGCAGAATGCTTTGAAATTCCTTGGACTTATAATAAATTGGCCCTTGGGAATAGAAAAAATGTAAAATATATTGACAATAATCTGAGATTTTGGCGGAATAATCACAGTCTCAGGGGAGAAAATAGGAATCCTTTCTTTTAAGTCAACCATCTTAGGGGGTAATTTTAGTTGAGAACCTTTGACATGGTCTTGAATAAGAAAGGACCTCTTTGATCCTTCTAATAGGCATACCCAACGTCTAGTTTGAGCATGTTTAGATAAAAGCAATGAAACCCTATACCCCAAAAGGGATAGAACAGAGTCAGGGTAAATGATAATTCCATCAAATTCCTAAAAAACCGAGTCCCTAAGAGAAGGTCATAGCTCAAGTTATCAGGGACAATTGCAGGTACCAGAAAAGTTAACTTCCAATATTCAATGGGAGTGATGAAAAAGCTCCAATTGATCGCGTACTCTGAGGTCCTGTAGTGCCATATTCTTTTTTAGCACTAGTGGTGCCCAACCCAAAAAGGGGGGCCGCCACACATCTTTATTTGCAAATGGGCCAAACAAAGTGATTATTCGAAATAAACAACTTTTTTTAATATGGCACCTCAGCTAACAGCCTAGGAAGCCATATCAGAAGGTGAGGAAGCTTTGGGAAAACTTTTGCCCAGGGCCAACTTTAGCTGGCGGACCATGGCAGACAGCATTGGGGTGGGAGCATCAGCGACATGAGGCATAATGAGGTATAGTTGCGGGTTTTCTTCATTTATGAAGCCAGCGGTGTCCATCGCCTCAATGTATTGAGCAAGTTGATGCTCGCAATGCCATTTTCTTCATAATGTGAAATATCAGGTGGTAATTTAATCCGCTTGATCAATTTTGATGGGACTACATTCACAGGAGATACAGTGTCAATTTTAGCTTTAGTATTAATTTGATTCACTTGAAAATCAATACAGGTGATTATACTTCCAAACTGAGAGGGTAAAACCAACAAGGAGGGCAAGGAATAGGTATAATGTTCAACTTTATTCTACCCTATAGGCTTTTTGATGTTCCTGCTGCATAATCATATCATTATCAAGATGGTGAATATTATTTGTTTTGTTTTTTTTTCTTTTCATCAGCTTCCTTTTTATAACAACGGTCTTCTATATGGAAGTATTGGTGGCAATAATAACACTGAATATATCTAGCATCTTCAGGCATTGCATATACTTTAGGGCGACTGGGCCTTGGAGAACCTTAGATTTAGGGTTTCTCAGTAAATTGATGAGTTAATTTTAACAAGGCCTCCTTTATATCTAAGATACTTCTAAAGTTCTTTTTTATGCTAATAAGGTAAACTTGCATCTGAGTCTTAAAAGTAAAAGCAGACATAACAGCAGTAATGGCATCGTCCAAATTTAACCAGCCACAGCTACCAAAGTCTGAGCCTCCCAATAAATTCAATGAGTGAAGTATTAAATTAGTTTCATTTCAATGGGGCTGTATGCTCATAAAATCCTATTTCTGAGAGGATAAGGTTTGTTCACTTCCAAATTTTTTTTTATCTATGCTTTCTTAACCCGTGACCAAGTAGAGTAAGTCACGAAATGAGGTACCATGAATATTGGGCTAATTGAGCAAGACAATTTGGTAGATATTTCATTTTCTGATGGTATGTGGCTGTCAGACATTTGCCTTTGCAGCTGAAAAATAAGCATGTCTTAGGTCAGGTTCATCCAAAAAGGGAAATGTCAGCCATTTGCGATTTTCTGATGCTATTAAGAGCGATTTTAATGAGAATGTCGAGGATATTAGCCAAAAGACCCTGGCTGATACATGGTGGAACCCCATAAATTGGGGTAACCCCATTATGAAACCTGCTTGTACAATTAATGAAAACTCATATGGTCAGATTTCCCCAATCACACAACGGACCTTGGGGCAACCATTGGCAGGTACTTAAACAACCACCATCAGGTCCTTCCAAACACCTACGTGGGGGCCACCCCTTTTTATAGGTGTGGTGGAGGTCACCTGGGATAAAAAAATTTACCTAGCAGTGATTGGTTAAAGCTCATAAAAACCTTACTGCATGGGTACATCCTGCACCAAAACCCAATTATCAACTTCCCAAACAGTATCTCACATCTCCCATGATCTGATAGAAGAGTTTCACATATTTCCTAATTTGGAATGCATCACAGCTATTCCAAAACTATCCTCAAATTCCCACAACCCTTAAAATCAGTTTAAATATGGATTAAGCAGATATCAAGGGGATTTCTACTTTAACCCATTTTACTAATAAAAACTCATAAAACTCAAGTTTTTATTAGTGAACTTCTATTAAATCCTAATTAAAATCCTTTGTGAGATCCAGTGGCGTAAGCACCAGCGAGCACCCCTAAGCTAGATTCCTACAAAATGGTGCTCACTACAGGGGATCCCTGTACACCAAAACTAGTTGCTCTTGAAAAGCAACTAACAAGCGCTTTGTCCCGCCTTGAGGAGCTTGAGTAGCGCCCTTTCAAACTCCCCCTTAAGGAAATTACATCCCTGCAAAGGGAGCATTGTTACCTTTTTATACGTTTATGAAGCTGCTATGGATGGTGCCACAGACAAGAAAAAAAAAAGTTCAACACATCCTTCCTTGTCTAAATCATCTAGCGTAAGAGATGATAGTCCCTAACTTGAGTCCTTCATACACCTGGTCAGAGGTGAGAGAGGCTCTTTTAGCTGATTTTGGTTCATGACAGAGTCTACACAGGGAAAAACAGGACTTTATGCGCCTTAGTATGTTTAAAGGTGAATCAAACATTGCCTTTGCTGAACGATTTTACCTCTCTGTGCAAAAGTTGTCCACCTCTAACATGATTTTCCTTGATGATGCTATCGCCGCCCTGTTAACTGGGCTAGCCTCTCGACCCTCTTTAGTTAGACATATCATCTCAGTGAAAAGCCACTATAAAAATATCTGCACATTAAAGAGGCTTTATTATAAGTGGCTGAATTCCAATTATGGGCTAAAACAAGTGACACTGAGGCGAAACCTTCAGCTCTAACTATTAAGGAGCTTCCACCAATTGAACAGTTGGGAGTGAGCCCACCTGTGCCTATCCTCCCTACTAGACCTGCTTCCTCAGTACGCCTTAAAAAAAGATACCCCATCTTCATGTAAATTGGAGTTTGGTAAAGTAGTTGATACTACACTCCCTCATAAGCACACCCAAGCCTCTGTGCCTTCTCTTCCAGCCAAGCTGGTAAATGCGGCCCCTAAGGCTACTCAATATCCTGTAGCCATCTCCCCTACTTCCATTGCGGCCTTGCCCGTTGTTGAGATACTATTGGGAAGGAATCCAAGGGGGTTACGACGATGTAGGATACTATATTTTTGGGAGCACCCACAGAACTAGCAGTTCCTGATCATTTGAACGCTGGAGGAGTAGATTGTATCACCATACCTGAGGGAACGTACCTTATCCAAATTTTAGGAGAGCCAAAAGTTATTGACACTGTCAGCGATGGTGATCAACTCTTAGCCAGCTTGATTTTACCTCCTCAATAGGTCCAGCCTATGAAAACCATCTTGGATATATATCCTGAGACTGCTTGCAAATTAACCTCCACCTTTCGGCTTAAGGAGATCCTAGCTTTGGCACCTAACTTTAGAGGAACCCTCACAAAAGTTAAAGTGGTTATAATAAAATTTTGAATACTGGCCATCTTGGACACTGGCTCCCCAGTTAACGTGATCTCTACTAAGCTTATCAAGAAGATCAAGCTAGCACATGACTTAGAGTACACGCAAGAATTTTAACTTCAGGTCCCAACAATACTCGTGCTATTGGGGCATACTCTTCCATTCCCATTTGAATTGGGAAGCTTATCCTATCAGCCCCTGCTGTGGCTTTGGACAATAATGCATATGATTTGCTCATTGGCACTAAGTTTATGCTTAATTATGAGGGAATAGTTTAATATGAAGCAAGGCTTCTTATCATTGCTCAACTATGAAGTCCCTTTAGTCCTATCTAATAAAGAAACCAGCAAGCACAAATACTCCTGCCTGGTCGAATACCCCTTTCCACTATGATTTTACCTTATTCTATCCACAAACACAACCCTAAGAAATTGTTTGACTCAGTGGATGCAAGGGATGGCATTCATTCTATGCTGCAGATGAGGTATTAATTAAGCCTGGTGAACAACACGTGGTTGACACTAAAATCACGCTCCAAATACCACACCACTGCTTGTTACATATTACAAGTCTTGAGTTTGTAGCCCCTTGGAGCCTCGGGTACTGCCTGGGATACTAGACTCAGCCTACCAGAGGCCTATTAAACTTTTGCTGGGAAACCTCACCGGAAAAGACATGGTCATTTGAAAACACTAAGAGATTGGCTGAGGCTTTCTACTTCCAGTGGAAGGTATTGAACGTATCCACTCCATTGGCTCAATGGTGGATTTGGGTTTGCCTACTGATAACCTGGTGTGTACTCTACATAATGTTCATATTTCAGATGAGTTACCCCAGTTGAATTAGAAAAAGTTAATACTTTATTAGACGAATATAGTGACATATTCTTTAAATCTGACAATGACTTTGGTCACATGAAAGGCTGATGTCAGTCCATCAATGTAAATGATGCCCGCCCTATTTGTTCAAACCTTACTGTAAGTCAAAGGTGGAAGAAGAGCAAATGAGGATGGAGCTTCAGCAATTTTTAGATGAAGGGTTTTTAGCTTCCTCACATAGCCCTTGGTCTTCTCCTCTGTTGCTTATTAAAAAGGAAAACAGAGGTCATCAGATAGTTATGGACTACCAAAAATTGAATAATCTCACAAAAAAGGATAGGTATCCCATACCCCGCATTAACAACGCCATGGACCAACTCTCTGGCTCTAACTTCTTCTCCGATGGACTTGGCTAGCGGCTATTAGCAAATGGACCTTTTCCCTGAAGATCATGAGAAATGTGACCTTATTTGTAGTGAGGGTCTTTCCCAACCAACCCAATTACCACAAGGGTTGTGTAACGCACCTGGATCTTTTCAGCGGATGATGGAATATATTTTGCGGGACCTAAAATAAACTTGTGTCATCATATATCTTGATGAAATCACACTGTTTTCACAAACCTTCAATGAACATCTTGATCATCTGAAGGAGGTGTTTCAAAGGTTACATAAGTCAAATATTAAGTTAGGGCATCAAAATGTACCTTCTTTTTTTAGTACTAGATGGTCAAAAAATGTACCTTCTTCCAACGGAAGTTGGATTTCCTTGGGCATTCTATTTTTCAAAAGGTTTCCAACCCATGCAAGATAAGGTTGAAGAAATTTCGAAAATTCCTCCCCCTAAAAATCTATGGGATATTCAAGTATTCTTAGGGATGATGGGTTATTAACATCAGTTTGAACCCAAGTTTGCCCAGCTCAGCGAACCTCTTGTTCGCTTATTAACTAAGAGCACCCCTTTCTATTAGGACGCTGAACAGAAGGCCGCTTATGAGATGTTGAAACAACCGCTATAACAACGTCCTATTCTAAGGCAACCTGGTTACAATAAACCATTTATCCTTTTTACCAACACTTCAGACTATGCCGTTGGGGCTATCTTAGCTCAATTAGATGAAAATGGTGTGGACATCCCGTTTCCTATTTTAGTAAGATGCTGTAAAAAGCAGAACGCAATCATAGTGTAACTGAGAAGTAGTGCCTTGCCGTTCTGTTAGCTGTGAAGCAATACAACCCTTTCTTGTATGGGACCACATTGACTGTGGTTACAGACCACGCTTCCCTAAAATGGTTACAGAACTTGAAGGATCCTAATGACCGGTTATCTCTATGAGCTCTAATGCTCCATCATTATGATATGAAGATTGAACACCGTGCTGGGACTTGTCACATGAATGTTGATGGTTGACTCGGCTGCCCATCCTTCACTTGGATAATAGCGAGGTGGAGAGGTTACATGACCCCGTAATGACCCCCAATGAATGGGAGGATGAAGATGAGCCCGTCCAGAAGATGTTAGCTCGGCACTTCATAACGCAAAAGTGGAAAACGAGAAGTTGTATAAGCAGGTGGGATTGAAATGGATGCCTTACCTTAAGCCCTCGGAACGTGTACCAGCTATCTTAGAAGATCACTCCACCTTAGAGAATGGAGGGGCAAAGAAAATTATGAGTGGATTAAGGATTGGTACTATTGGGATGGTATGATAGAGTTTATTGTTGATGTCTCAGAAGCTTGCCTTACATGTAACAAGCAATTCAGTTTCAAGACTAGATACCAGTATCAACCCACTACCCACCAACAACCGTTACACACCATCAGTTTGGATATAGTAGGTCCCCTTCCTCAGTCTACTAGTGGTAACAAGTTTATTCCAGTAGCTATTAACCACTTCACTAAGTGGGTGGAAGCCGTAGCTCTCCCTGCTCAAACAGCTAAGGCCACAGCCACATTTTAACATCAAAACATCTTCACTTGACACGGCTGTCCACAAGTATTACTCTGTGATAATGGTAAAAATTTCACCTCCAAAGTAGTTAAAATCCTGGCCACATCCATGGGAGCCCAACAACTTTTCTCAGCTCCATACAATCCCTCTACTAATGAGACTATGGAAAGAGCAAATGGTACCCTGGTATCCATTCTATGTAAAATGGCCTCATCTGTTCCACTTCACTGGGATCAATGCCTACCCAGTGCTCTTATGGCCTACCAAATTAGTTATCACTCGGGTTTTGATAATGTCCCCTTTATGTATCTTGTATGGGTGGGAACTAGGAAACCTGCTCTTAGTCAAAGATGTATTTTCCTCTAGAGTTGTGGAACCCAAGAAGGTCATGAGAAGATTGTATCAGCGCATCATTCAACCCCCAATCTGAGGAAATGACTAATTTAGCAAAACCGTGACTAAAGAATGCCAGGCGGCCAATGAGCTCAGAACCCTCTTCCTACATTCCAAGTTTCTGACATGGTATTATATTACCATAACCGCATCACTCCTAGAAGCAGTAGCTTGGAACAACTTGGGAGGGTCCCTTCGCCGTCACACACAAGAGAGGAAATGAGTATTCCATTAAGTCTATAGATACTGGTATTACCATCAATCACGTACATGACCATTTCCTCCGGCCCTACTTGCCAACATTCTTGAGGGGGGTGATGTCGGACATTTGCCTTTGCAGCTGAAAAATAAGAATGTCTTAGGTTGAGTTCTGCCAAAAAAGGGAAATGTTGGCCATTTGCAATTTTCTGATGCTATTAGGCGATTTTAATGAGAATGTCAAGGAATTTGGCCAAAAGACCATGGCTGATTCATGGTGGAACCCAGTTAATTGGGTTAACCCCATTATGAAACCTGTTCAGGCAATTATTGAAAACTAAAATGATTGGATTACCCCGACCACCTGATGGACCTTAGGGCAACCATCAGCAGGTACTTGAACAACCACCACCAGGTCCTTCCAAACACCTACGCGGGGGCCACCCCTTTTTATAGGCGTGGTTGAGGTCACCTGGGGTGAAAGTAATTTACCTAGTGGTGATTGGTTAAAGTTCATAAAAACCTTACTGCATGGGTACATCCTGCCCCAAAACCCCAATTATCAACTTCCCAAACAGTAACTCACATCTCCCACGGTCTGATAGGAAAGTTTTGCATATTTCTTAATTTGGAATGCATTGCAGCTATTTGAAAAATATCCTCAAATTTCCTAACCCTCAAAATCAGTTTAAGTATGGATTGGGTGGATATCAAGGGGATTACTTTTCACTTTACCCCAATTTACTAATAGAAACTCATAAAACCCCAAGTTTTTATTAGTAAAATTTTTATTAAAATTTTTCTGTGGGATCCAACAGCGTAAGCACCAGTGAGCACCCCTAAGCTGGATTCCTACTATGGCTCTCTCAGAGCCTTATCATATATATAGAGGAAGATGATACTGCCTTCCACAGGAGATATTTATCCTTAAATACAGGTTTAAAACTCATAGGAGCATTGGCTGTTGAAACATGCACTCCAGGTTGTTCCAATTGAGTGGAGACGTAAGAGGTAGAGTCAGAAGCTTAGGAAAAATTTTGAGGGTAGGAGCCAGTTGACTTGGTAAAAATTTCATTAATCTGACGATTTAGAATAGAATGCCCCACTCTTTCGTCCAATATGTGAGATAAATTGAGAACTTGCTCCTGTTGTGCATGGTATTTAAGTTCCAAAGTATCAATCTTTGTTTTAAGCATATCTCAATTAGATTCACAGTCCTGTAACAGGAGGTCAGTATTCTTTGCCCATCTACCCAGATTATTCAATTCGTCAGATAAGGATTAAAACATTATCAGGGGATCAATAAGTACTCCATTGGGTGCTAAATTACACTCCTTGGCAATTTTATGAAACTGCTCATGCAATTATTAAAACATGCTCAAAGAGTGTCAGCCTGTGGAAGGGATCCTGGATGCCCATCAGCACCAGGGGGTCCACGAGGTCCATCAGCACCAGGAGGTCCACGTGGCCCTTCACACCTAGGTAGCCCATGAGGTCCTTAAACACCAGGAGGATCTTGTTCCCCCTGAGAACACATAATTTCCAAGGTTTTTTCTACTGCTCTAACTCAAAACTGATGTCCAGAGTCTAATTGCTCCAATTGGAAGAGTTGATTTTTAATTTCCTCTTCCATAAATTGATTAAGTTAGAGAGTCAGGAAAAAATGTCACTCCATTCAACCTGAATTTCCTGGACTCGCTTCATTAATTGTGAGTCAACAAAACTATATATTCCATGATTAAGCTAAACAACATGTTGTTGCACTTCATTAAGAAGATTTCTGATTACTAATAATGGCGTCACAATTATCTTTACTAAACTCAAAGGCAGATTTGAAGAACTAAGAAACATAATTATTAAAGGATTGGAATCCTTTTAATAAATTAAGCATCCCTTGATGATGCATTCCTACTACTTGTAATAGATGATATAAAGTAGGGTGTACAAATTGGAGTATATATTGCTTGGTACCAATCCCTGAAATTTGAGAATTTTGATATAAATCCCTCATCATAGAGGGTACAGCATTAGTCTGAGATTGAGTAGAACAGATTCCAGAAATTAGAACCCCATCAAGCAACTGATTAGTGATGTCTCTTATAACCTCAGGCTGTATTTGAAAATTCATAATAAAGCTTAAATTGGGACCATAAAATTCTAGTTGGCACGGATTCCAACGTAGATGGTACCCTTGGGACTTCATTTCTAGTGGAATGGATCCATTGTAAAATACTGCCTTGCTCATGATCTTGAGACTCCTCAGGTGAAAAAGGAGAATCCATATTAGTGATTGAAGTCTTCAAAGAGAGTAACTCAGAGAGCCCCCTGTAGCGAGCACCACTTTTCAAAGTTTCAAATTGCACTTTTGAAATAGATAGTTAAGTCTTAAAACTACTTTATGAATATCCAAAAAGATATGAAAGATAGTAAATAAGATTATAAATGGACCTATCTTTTATTATTGAAGGGATTGGATCTTTAAAGGCTTTGAAGTAACTTGAGGTTTATCAGATCTTTTCAATTGCTGAACGATTGAATCTTCTAATATAATCTGATTGAGATATGTGTAATTGTACATCGATGAATTCCCCCTTGGGTTGGGACCATCTAGTACTAAAAAAAGAGATATGTGTAATTGTTATTGTTAAAATTGATAAGATTAAGTTTATTAAATTCCCCTCCAATATTATTGGTGGAATATTTGGGGTAAAAGTTTTGGGAATAGAATAATTCATCAAAATCCCAACAGAGCCACTGACAATAAATTATTTGTTTGTTCACAGGGTTCACCAACAGTAAAAAATGTAAAGCTTTGTTCTTATGTAACAAACTCTTTTCTCACGGTTCCAAGAAGGTCCAACCATGTTGAGTCCTTGGAATTATACATAATGGCGGCTGCTCATGAGCAAAACAGACTTCTCTCATAAACTGATGACAATAGGAAGGCTAAGTCCAAAACTTAGACAATAATTTTATTATATTTGGTGTTATCAGCACCAAATAAAAAAGCAAAAATGACGAAGGCAAATTTTTTGAAAAAATTCAATCTATTGATATGAATAAATAACTATATATAGTGCATAAGTATTGGCTAGAAAAATTCTCGTTGTGGTATATTTGTCCCAAGGTCAACCCAACTTGAATACTTTTATATAGTTCTTAGGGATTTGGGGTGCATAAAGTAGGAATTAATTGAATTCTATCAATTTTCTTTTCTTAAAGCAATGCGTATTTGCAACTTGTTTTTACAGCTAGCAGATTCCAATTCCTTGATCCTCTGATCTTCTGGGCTTCTTTCATAGATTATATTGTATAGCTCTAGCCGGCTTGTGAATGAATGGCTGTTGCACTGAGTTCAACAGTTGCTCTTGTTCTTGTGACCCTTGTGGCTCTTACAGCTGTAAGGATACATCGGTCATCTCAATCAATGGAGTTTGCAAAATTTATTTGCTTCCCAGCATTGGAATTTGAGATGACGAGCAAGCCAAAATCTCTTCTCCCAAATTGAGCCTAGACCAATTGACTCTAAAACCAGTGTGAACGGAAACCTATACTAAAGTCACCAACATCAGATCAATCAGGAAGCATCATACATATGAGAATCAATGGAATAGCCTTCAGGAATCCTGTCCCCACTTCCCAAATCACAAGAGGTGCTGCCTTACTGCTGCAGTCACAAGGACGATGCAGTACAATGAGGGAATTGTCTAGGAAGTCAATCCAGGAAGGCAGTAAAAGATCCAGATCACGCGGGGCCATGGAGGTCCCTAAGGCACCATGTCTCCACATGCCTTATAAGTATTGACGCTTTATAACACAATAAAGTATTATGTATTCTCCCCATCCTTTTGTTTTTTGACCTCTCCACTAATTTTCAGATTTGAGCCCGTTTTTGGACTTTGGCAACAGTCAAGAGAACTGTTACGCCAAGAGAAGTGGTGCTCGCTACATGGGGCTCCAAGCTGTCCTAAGTGAAAACGTCTATCACAAATAATGGAGAATACTAGCAGTCATGAAGATCAATTTGCCGATCAGTTGAGAAGTGTTGCTCATTGTATTAGTACCTCGTGGTATGAAGTGCCGCCCATGCAGACTGAGAGTCTAGAATTCAGGGCCACATTCTAATTCTCCTTTCCTCAGTTGACGGAAGTTAGTACCAACTTTAGTATGAGAACCTTAACGATATTACTTACCAATTAATTAATGGCATCTACTCCATGGGTGCCCACTCCAGCTGCTCCTGCGCCTCTTTTGTGCCCTCTACCATGCATGACATCTATAACTCATCCCAGCTGCCACCAGGAGATCTTACCTTAGGATTGAACCTAACTTCGAAACTTTGCTCTCTAGATATTTATCACCTTCTAAACAGTTAGTTGAGTTGCACCATCATGAAGTCTCCTGACAACTGTGGCTCATCCAGGCCTTACAAGCCCATGTCATTTTCTACAACGCGGCCTCCTTCTTCATCCATGACAACCAAAAGTCCATTATCAATAAGTAACGATTAATCAATGAGGCCTGAGGCCAAATTGTGGTTTTTTACAGCTAGATCTTTGGCTTTCTCAAGTACCATCTGCATCAGAATGTCTGACTCCTCAAGGTTGCCTGGAATTAGACCTCCTCCAAGTTGAGGATCTGGTATGGAACCTGCAACAAAACTATCAGGAGCTGGACTCTTGCGACTAGACCTCCAAGAGTAAAGGCCCGAAGGGCCTAGGTGGCATAAAGGCCCCAAAAGGACGTGAGAGACCCAAAGGACAAGAAGGTCCTCAGAAACCTCAAGGGTCCTCAGGTCCCATAGCACTCACTCTCAAAGGCCCTGACGACCCCTGGCAAAAGGATGTGTTACCAGCCTTGGCTGCCTTATGCAATCAAATTCATTATGTAACTCAGGGATGCAAACTCAAGTGGACGGAGTCCCCCTCAACCCTAGGGTCTCCATTGAGGCACTCTCAGACGAAATGACAACTTCTTCACCTTCACCAAGCCTATTGAATCCACATCTTTCAGCTCAAACAAACTTGTTGATGGTTAAAACTCCATTTGACCACCCTTGAAAGTCAGCTTCGCCTTCAGGACGCTGACATATATTCCCTAAAAGAGCAGGACACAAATAAGGCTTCCATTTCCTCCCTCAACTGAAACTGGGATGATATTCAAGAGGACCTCGAGGGCCTATGGTGACAGTTAGACCAGCGGGTCTCCTGAAATTATGTGGAGACTGAGATATCCAAGCTGGCACCAATCCTTGGCGTTAACACCCTCTACAATCCTCTTGTAACTAATTTTAAACCTAGTTATACATAAAGGTTCACCCTCATTCAGAAAAGCATCGCCTTTTTCTTGTTTGCATATGAGGGTTCCATAAGGAGGCCATCATTTGGTAGAAAGTGAAGCATATCCACTCCTGCCTCAACAGCATTGCTCGTTAAATCATGACCCCCTATTTGAAGAAGTGCAATACTTGGGAACAGGTCTGTACAGTTCTTAATTTAAGGAATTAGCAGCAACCAAAACCCTGGAAAACAAAAAAAACAAGCGTTCATGGGTATCCGCCTAAATAAAGGATAAATCCTCATGGAGTTTGCCAGCCATTTTTATGCCCAAGCACAATCACTATCCACTACCAACCATTTTATCCTGGATGACGCTATCAATGCTGTCATCTCCGTGTTGAGATAAAACCTCAAGGTTCATATGCATATGATTAAACAGAAGACCGGTTTTACCTGAATCTTGGAGATCAAGGAAGAACTTAAAAAGATCCCTGAATCGACCTTGCATTCCAAGTATGCCTCTTTGGGTCCCCTCCAACTGTCCCCAAGTCCATGTGTCCAAAACCAGAAGAATCCTTGGCTTTGATGAACCTACTGTAACGGTTTCAAATATAGCGATAAGACCTGGTGGAAACAACTTGCTGAGGAGGCAGGAAAAGGGCCATCATCATGAAGGACGAGGCGCTCCGTGATGACATCCCCAATATGCCTCATGAATCCTCCATAACCTCGAACAATACTGGAGCTATCATACTTTAAGAAGTTTTGATACCCATTTATAATAAAGAAATTTTACTGCTTACTCTTCTTCTGATGACTCTCCCATGTTTCTCATGCTACTTCCCCAGTTCAGAAGCTTGGTTACCTGCCTTGCAGTCAAAGTTCATAAGATCCCAGTACTTGCCATAGTCAACAGTGGCTCACTCATGAACGGCATAACATCCAAATTAATGAAGCACATCAAGATTGCTTTGGACTTGCCCTACTATATGGAGTACAGCACGGCTGGCCTGCAATGTACTCAATCTATATGGGCCTATTCCTCTCTAACTATTTGTTTTGAAAATCACACTGTAAATATCCCTCTGTCACACTAAATAACCTTAGCCATGACCTGCTCCTCAGAACTCAGTTACTTTGAGACTACTCATCAGTAGTCCATTACAATGACGGCTTTCTATCCCTACTAGGGCATCAGGTCCCCCTGATCTTTAAAACCTCTTGAAACTCTGAGATGGAGGTCAAGGCCTGAGCCTGCTTACTGGAGAGTGAGGGCCGAATCAATTGGCTTAAATATCATGTAAGGGGCTCTCAAGTCTGATTGCCCCCATGCTGTTGATGGGCAAGAAGTCATGCCAATTTACATACCTAGGGCGACTACAATACCTCCAAAGCCCCTAATCATTGCTGACACCTGGGTCCATGTTAACATCCTCTCTGGATGCCTACTAGAAATCTGAGGCCTAGAAAACTCTTCCATAAAGGATGTTCTAACCTGCCCAGGTTTTCTAGATTCAGCTTGTGCTGGATCTATATTATTGTTGTTGGCTAACCTTTATTGAAAAACCAAAATAGTAGGTCCAAACATTTCCGCCTCCTAATAGTGGAGGCTACTAATGTCCGTAGTTTTGGGAGCATTAGGTACTTTGGTTTGGAAATTCCCTCATTGGTGGGCTTGGTCGATACCAGTATTGGAAAGTGCCTCACTGACAATCAACAGCGCAAAGTTCAAGAGTTGTTGAATGAGTATTCAGACCTATTTTCAGCCTTAACCTATAGCTTCAGGAGAATTAATGGAGTCCTACATCATGTGGGACTAGGGACGCTTCCCCTTTTCCAATCCCAACCTTACCACAAGAGTAAGGTTTAAAAAGACCAGGTGGTGGAGCTCAGACAACTTCTCATTATCAGACTCCTAGTGCCTTCGCGCAGCCCTTGGGCCTCTCTACTTCTGCTGGTTTGAAAGAAGGATGGCAGCCACCGGGTGGTGATGGACTATTGATGGCTCAACTCAATTACCAAGAAGGAAAGTTAACTTCTGCCCCAAATTGACAATTACCTTCATCTGTTCTCCAGATTGCAGTGATTTTCCGCAATAGACCTTTGAGCAGATATTGGCAAGTTGAGCTCGCCCCTAAATATCAAGCCAAGTGCGCACTCATAGCTAATAAAGGCTATTTGAGCCCATTAGGATACACAAGGGCCTCTTCAACGCCCCAGCCACTTTCCAGTGCGCCATGGATGGGATCATCGGGGACTTGAGGCTGTCATATGTCCTTGTCTACCTAGATGACATAAAAGATTTCTCAAAAACATGTAATGAACACGTTAACATCTCAGGGAAGTTTTCAATAGGCTTTAGAAAGCCTCTAAAAAGCTTAAACCTTCAAAGTGCTCTTTCTTCAAGTCAGAAGTGGAGTTTCTGGGACATAAAGTTTCAAAGGATAGCATCCAGCCTATACCAGACAAAGTCAACGCCATAGAAATTATTTCATACCCCAGAGCTTAAGGGATATTCAGATATTCCTAGGCATGGTGTGTTGTAATCGTCAGTTATCCCCTGGTTTGCCAACCTAGCTGAGCCACTATTTTACCTCCTGCAGAAGAATGTGCCGTTTGAATGGTGGCTTGAACAAGAACAGGCTTTTAATTTCTTGAGAACTGCTCTATGTAATAAACCCATTTTAGTCCACCCGCGTTTTGACCAACCCTTATTGTTGTTTACAGATACAAGCTATGTCGCCATCTGGGATACCTTAGCCCAGCATGACGAAAATCTGGTTAACCATCCAGTGCCCTATTTTAGAAAGACTCTGAGTAAGGCCAAAATGGAACTACAGTGTTACTGAGAGGGGATGCCTGGCTGTCTTGCTAGCCATCAAACATTTTTGCCCTATCTCTATGGAACCCACTTTACCATTGTCACTGACCATTACTCGCTCCAATGGCTTCAGCAGATAAAGGACCTAGACATCCACTTAGTCAGATAGGCCTTACAACTGCAGAGCTATGATTTCACCATTGTCCATAGCATGGGAACAATTCACCAAAATGCCAATGGCCTCTCCAGGATGCCGGTGCTAGCAGTTTTGACCCCCAAGGGAGACTGCCTGTACAATTGATTGGTCAAACTAAGTGATGGGAGTTGGAAACTTCTGAGGTATAAGCTGAGATCTGAAGGATGACCTGATATACTCAAATTAAAGAAAGGCTGCTCTACAAGAGGGTCAATAAGGAATCTTTTCTTTATGTCTGTCTTTTTCTAAATCAACATTATCCTAGAGGGCCATACTACTGTGGGACTTGGGCGGTCAAAAAGACTCATAAATGGTTAAGGTCACGATGTTACTGGTCTGAATGGTAGAGACCATCCAAGAGGACTTGGAGGCATGTATGACTTACCAATCCCAAGACTGAGCCAATCCTCAATTTCAACGCTCAGTCATCACCCTGATGAGACCCTTCAGCATCATTAGCATTGATGTGATAGACCCTCTTCACACTGAATTACATGTCCATAAATACATCCTCCTAGCCATGGACCACCTGACCAAATGGATCGAAGCAATTTCAGTCCCCGCTGTTAATGTAAAACCCATGACTTTTTTCTATTATTCAATCCGTTTATACCCAGCATGAATGCCCACAAATCTTATTTCTTGACAATGGGAAAAATTTTATCTCGCAAGTAATCCAGAACTTATTTTGCTTTTTTGGCACTAAAAAAGTTTCGCTGCCCCTTACAACCCATCAACCAATGTGGGATGGAACGAACCAGCGGTACCATTATCTCTAACTTTTTAGAAGATGGCTGCCTCCCACCCTGCCCACTGGAACCATTATATACCCAGCGCGTTGCTTGCCTAACAAACTACGCTACCACTGATCTATTAAAATGTCCCCCTTTGAAGCTCTATATGGACGTGCTCCCCCAGCTCTCAAGTAGCATACAGCCTTTGCTAAAACCTTTACTCACGAAACTTTAATTTAACTATGAGGGCCTTAGCCAATGAAATTGTCCATCTCCAAGCCCTAGCCTCATAAGACATCACCACCACCACTGGAAGCGAGACATCCTGATTTAATCTCAGACAACCGTTCTTACCCACCTTTCAACTAGGTAACCTCATTATCTTCTATCACCATCTACCTGAAGGTCAACAGAATAAGCTCAACATTCTTTGGTCCGCTCTTATAAGGACATTTATAAGGTGAACTCTGAGTACACCATTACTGACGTCAATCAGGGGACAGTAGT
The DNA here is from genome assembly GCA_022478985.1 of Massospora cicadina. Taxonomy (NCBI): domain Eukaryota; kingdom Fungi; phylum Entomophthoromycota; class Entomophthoromycetes; order Entomophthorales; family Entomophthoraceae; genus Massospora; species Massospora cicadina. Next base: position 19,175 of record JAKSZP010003172.1, read on the forward strand.
GAATTAAGTACATGGCCAGTTCTTCCAGCCCTATGCCCCCCTTTGTTAGGATCTTGAGGGGGCGTTGTTAGGATTTGAGATGGCAAACAAGTCAAAATCCCTACTCTCAAATTGAGCCTTGACCAATTTTCTCTTAAACCAGTGCAAACGGAACCCTATCTAATAATCACGAAACCAGATTTGATCAGGAAGCATCACACATATGAGAATCATTAAAATCATCTTCAAGAATCCCGCCAGCTTCCTGAATCATGAGAGGCGCTGCCCCAACGCAGAGGTCATGAGGACGATGAAGTACAATGAGGGCATCATCCAGGCGTTCATTCTGGAAGGATGTGAAAGATCCTGATCTAGTGGGGCCATGGAGGTCCCTAAGGCACCATGTCCTCAAACATCCTATAAATATTAAAGTTTTCTAACACAATAAATTAGTCTATATTCTCCCCATATTTTTGTTTTTTGACATCTCCGCTAATTTTCATCTTTGAGCCCGTTTTTGGACTTTGGCAACAGTCAAGAGAACTGTTACGCCAAGACCCATTTTGATAATATTTGATTTTCTCAGTTTTGTACATATGGGAAACCTCTCTTTGGATAGGGTACTGGTAATTCCTCTATCATTGGCGTTTGAACACAAGGCATAAAAGGGAGCTTATTTGAGGTTTTTGTGAAGTCATGCAAAAAGTCTTTTGGACTGGTATTTATACTTGAGTGTTCTCTGGCGTCATGGTGACCATATAAAATCATTGCAGCGATCATGGGGTATATAATCGCTACCTTAGCCAGGAATTTTAGACCTATTAAAGCCTATAAAGGGGGTTGATGCAGCAAAAACTTCTCTTTTTAACCCTGATTATCCCAAAACCCGCCGGCGCATCAAGTCTTTCACTTGTGTGCTGGCTCTCATCACTTTCGCTGAGCAACAACTTGCTCAATAGGTTGAGGCGATGGATACCGCTGGCCTCAAAAACGAAGAAAATCCACAACTTTACCTCATTATGCCTCATGTCGCTGATGCTCCCACCCCAATGCTGTCTGCCATGGTCCGCCAGCTAAAGTTGGCACTGGACAAAAGCTTCTTCAAAGCTTCCTCACTTTCTGATATGGCTTCTTAGGCTGTTAGCTGAGGTGCCATATTAGGAATTTTTTATTTCTAATAATCCTTTTGTTCGGCCCATTTGCAAATAAAGATGCGTGGCAACTCCCCCTTTTGGGTTGGGCAATACTAGTGCTAAAAAAGCCTATAAAAGGGGCTTTAGATTTGTAAAAATCTTTTTTGATTGCTGACTATGTCAGTTTGGTTTGATCTTTGTTATGACCAATTATTTTAATGGTGCTGATGTTAATATTTTTGTAATGGGGTTTTCAGGAGGGGTCTTTCATAGATTAAGGTATTAACCCCCACAATAAATTTTTTTCAATATTACTCTTACTGAGATAAGATCTAGAAAAACTTCATGATCTGTGCAAAACTCAAATATAAGTGTAGTGTGTGTACCATCTTTTGATGGAATACTCAATTTCTCCTTTCATCATAGCAGCTGCAGGTTCCATCTAGATGGCCTGTAACTTCTCAGGTTGTCCTCTATGCATATGGTAGAACATCACTTTCTGTCCCATCTCAGATATAAGTAACTTTTTCTCTTTAGTCAGTTTTTTTGTAAATTTAAGTGACTTCATTATATTGATGCTGACGTTCAGCTATATCTTGATTACTCCTCTGCTAATTTTCCTTGGTATCTGCCAGGAAGTAGATTCTTCTTGTATGTGTCCATCACTAGAGCTCTCAAACTTGGTACCGCAGCTTCTCTTCCATATAGCGCCTTAAATGAAGACATGCTGATAGTCCTGTGGTATCTCAATTGGTAATCAAATAGGCTGATGATGACAAGATGTCCCATTTTAATAAGTAGTTAATTTTGATCATTATAGGATTGACGTGAGGATTCCAATAATCTTCCACGCCTCCATTAGTAGAGGGTGTGTAAGGCATGGTAGACAGCTACTTGACCTTACTAAACTATCAAATGTCTCACAAAAGCTGAAATGAAACTTGTCCATTATCAGATAGCAGTATTTGATGGCATCCGTGGCAACTAATGAACTGGTTGTAGAGGAATTTTGCAGTAACTCTAGAGGTAAACGCCTTTGACTGTGATCGCTTCTGTACATTTAGTGAAAATATTTATTTTACAAAGATAAACTGATTTTAATGGAATAACTTCAGGATTGGTCCAATAAAGTCAATGAAGACATTTTGAAAGGGAGCTTAGAGGGACTGGTAAAGAGAAAGCATTTTTTGGAGTGGCTTATGTTGGGCGCATTTAATACAGCACTTTGAGCCTGAATAATGTAGTCCTACATTTCCTCCTAGTAGAATTCCTATCTGAGATGCTGGTATTTCTTCTGTATCCTTCTGTGGCCTACTTGATGGTGTCCTTTCATGATTATCACCATCATTTGCTCAGCTTCATATATGGTAACCATTTCTACTATAGTTTTTTATCCAGCTGTCTATCTTAAAATCTCATCACTCTTAAACAGCTCTTATAAAATTCTATTACTAAATAATCTTATTCCTCCACTCTTCCTCTTGTTTTCCTATAAAGTTCATGAATCCTATCTCTCCCATATTCTTGCATATGGAAACAGGTAATTGTGACAAGCCACTGTGTTAATGTGCTTCTCTCCTTCCCGGTTAAGGATCTCAAAATCATAGCCTTGCAGTAAAACATTCCATCTTGCTAATCTCTACTCTGTATCTTTCAATTTCATCAACCATCTCAGTGAGGCATGTCCAGTGATTATCTTCAAGTGTAAAGTGTAAACATAAGGTTATATGTGAAGCACTGTCAATCACAGCTAGGCACTCACGCTCTGTAACCATATATACTCGCCCTTTTTATTTTAAACGTCTTCAAATAAAACTCAATAGGGAGATATACTCCTTCCTCGTCCAGCTGCACTAAGATGGCACACACACCCACATCATTGACATTGGTGAACATGTGAAAGGTCTTTGCGAAGTCCAGGTATATCAAGATTAGGGCTTCCATCGCTTCTGCTTGAGCTGGTCAAAGGCATCTTTTTGCTTTTATACTCAAATGAACAGTACTTCTTTGTTGATGAGATGAGTGAGTGGCTCAGCAATGTCTGTCAAGTTCAGTATAATCGGCAACAACATTCCACCATGCCCAAGAACACCTGGTGTTCTCATGACTTGAGGGAACTCATCTTGGTGATAGCTTCAACTTACCATTGCTGGGGCTTGATTTTACTTTTGATCACTTCATAGCTAGATATTCCAATTAGCTATTCATAAATGAGCACTTTTCTTTGAAGCTTGAGGTTGTTCTCTCTTAGATGGGTAAAAACCTTCTTCAGGTGTGCCAGATGATCATTGAAAGTCGTGCTGAAACCGTGATGTCATTTAAGAAGATGAGCACACTCAGCATCTTCAGATTTCCAGGATCTAATTCATAACTATTTTTTAAGTAACTGGAGTGGTGCACAAGTTCTTGGCATACGCGCTGGTTTATACAGGCCTTAGCCAGTAATCAACGTAAACTTTTAATATTTTGGTGACAGCTCCATCTGCCAGTATTCACTTGCCAGTTCCATTGTTGAGAAGTAGGCGATTCTCCAAGCTGTTTCAGGTAAATGTCAATGCGCAGTAGTTGTTACAAATATTTCTTCGTCAGGTCGTTAATTTTTTAATAGTACATGACTAACTAGTGATTCCCATCCTTCTTTCTCACTAGCAGAAGGGGCGACGCCTAAGGACCCTTAAAGGCGCGTACTAAGCTTGAATCCATATGTTACTTTAGTTCTTTCATAATAAATTCTTCTTTGCTCTTGGAACGGCGGTAAGGCTTTAATCAGAAGAATAAGGCTCTCCCACTGTTGATCCTATGAACTCCTCCATTGTAAAAGACATAATTTTTAGTTCCGCTGCTGAAAATATATGAATACTAATATAAGAGTTTATTGAGTTTAAGATCTTCTTTTGTAAATCGCTCTTGCAGCCCAATATCTTCAATGCTAGAGGTGACTTAAACTAATTTAAAGTTGGCATAGCATTACAGCTTTGCTTCAGTAATAATTTGACCCTTTTTTATCTTATCAGGGTGCTTTAAGATATTTTCAAGGAGGACTTTGACATTTTTAATAGGCAGAATCATAGAATCTAGGCATCACTCTGGGTTCTTGTTCTTTGAATCCCTTATGACAAAAATCTAAAGCATTGTCTATTCCAGGAAATTGATACTGATGTTGACCATATGCTCTTCTGTTATCCAGGCAGTAGGTCCATCTCTTCTCTGGCATACCAGGCCAACCAGACTTAGCTTTTAATGTTAGTAGTAGCTGCTTTGTTCCCTTTTTCTTCAGGATATAACTGACTAGGTAAATTGAATGATCAACTTTGACTAGGCATACTTGGTTCTTTATTTTTATTCTACTCGTCTTGAAACCCAAGAGTCTTCTGGTAGTTGAGAAAACTGATTGAACTCTGGCTAAAAGTCAATAATTCCTTTAACTCTACTAGGAACTGTATTCCTATGAGGAAATCATAATTTTTTATTCTCAAACTCACAGCCAGAGAGTGAAAAAACTGCATTCAAATTGCAATGTTAACATGGAACAGGCTCTTAATGTTTTGATTGAATAAGGCCTGGCAGTTCTGAACTTGATTTTAAATTAATGTCTGGTGCAAACTCAAATCCCTTCATGAGCATGGATAACACATTGTTTTGCTTGGAGCACCGGTATACAGTACTGCTGATGTTTTTACCTTATGTATGGTGACTTCCACACTTAGTAATGATTTTTTCAGTAAATTATACATACGATAAGATTAAAATTGACTGATTGACTGAATCTGTGAGTTTGAAGACCTAGCCTCTCAGCCTATATAACGAGAAATTTCCCCAAAAATTCAAGAGAGGGCCTAAGGCACCAGCAGAACGCTTATAACAATTGAGTGACATTGCTCATTTTTTGATTAGTGGAGTGTCGCAGCTCTTGCCCCTTAATATCCTCCCTCTGTACCCCACTTCTCAACCTCTTCCTTATTGGGGATGATTGTTGGGTCTATAGAGAGATAATATAGATCAGGGGTCAACAGAAGGACTCCAAGACTCATCCAACACCTAGTCCAGCATCTTCAACCCTCTGGAACTGATTATCGCTCCTGAAATAGGAAAACTCTTAACAAGTTATGGAACTCAGATCAGTTCACCTGTTATGAGGTTAATGTAATGCGGATCAATAATGTGAGTTATTCAATTTACCCAGTATTTTTTAATAAGAATTAATAAGTAAGATCTACCCCCATGAAGTGGGCTGTAAATTGTATCATTCTATGCAAATACAATCAAAATTGGCTCTATCTAAGTAACTTTGTTGTTGATCTGAGGTATCTGTTGTCAATGCTAATATGCGTATGCATAAAAGCTATCAATAAACCATTAACCTATGCTGCTTATCCTAAGTCAACCAATGAAGAATGCCAGAAAGTGGCCCAGACAGGCCACTTCTAAGCCACCCTCCAATCACCTCCCTCTCCCCCACTATAAAAATAATAGCCCCTCCTAGAGTCTGTTGTCAGTTTATTCCTCTATTTGAGCCTTTTCTATATTTAAACCTGTATTTTCCAATTGGTATCCAAGGACTCCGCTTGTTGTTCTTTTATTTCCAACAAACTTTCTATCAATCTGGCTAAAAACTACCATCTGCATTCTGGCTCAAATGGTCATTGAGTAGGCACTCCAATCCTTTGATTTAGCAGCTCGCCCTGCTCTAGAGAAGTTTTTTAAGAACTATGCTCCCATTTTTGTGTTTTTAATCTGCCACACACAAAAACAACCCCAAACCCAAGATTTGACTCACTGATCTACCACTGGCTTGCTGCAGTCCAGCCTATTGGGCTTCTCCTAGTTTAGGTGAAGCTTTTACTTTAAGGTTTAACATACTTATTGCTATCAATTTTGTTTTATATTTTCTATACAATTTTATTAATTGTAAATTATTGGTCCTGAGGCCCAAAATCATTATTGATAGTATATTTTAAATCGCTGCAATTTTTCCCTTAATAATGCAGAGTTACTAACTAAATGAACTTTGAATAAATCGCCCCATTAGTTCACCATTGTCTAATGAGATAGGGAAGAATGACCTAACTTTTTATTATCTTGATATTAAATATGGAGGAATGGATAGCATAGCGGGGTGGTTTCTGCTCCACTCTGGGTGGGTTTTGATTAAGACAGGTTTGAAAACAGCACAGGCTAAAAAGCTCAGCATGGTATATTTGTCCCAAGGTTGCCCCACCTCATTTACTTTTTGATATTAAGTATGAGGTTATAATTATCATTTGACTTTTCTATTAGCCCCATTTATAGCATCATGTCACCTATTATGCCTTACTATCTATTGGTTTCCTAATGGAAGATAATGAAAACCACATAAATGTGCTACCACTATTGATCTTAGTCTAGCCTTTGATGATAAATCTTGATATACTCCAACCCTGAACCTGGATTGTGCCATCACCTCCTGCATTCCTTAATCTACTTCCACCCTCACACGTGGTATTTGCAAATTATCATAATCCTGATTTCACATGAAACTTTAAGTAGTAGTAACATTTTCCATAATTAAATACTTTTTACAACTTATTATTAATTTTAGTTTAAATCCAATTCTCTAGGATGAAAATATGCAATCCCTATAAGAATTGTAAGGAACCTCTGAACCTTTATGTCAGAAAGTTGATATGATTGGATGATATGCTACCCATATGGAAGATTGGATGGGGAATTGAGACAAGTCTCAAGATTTATGAAAAAGGTTATACAAATTATAATTGATCAAAATGACAACCATTTGACAAATCAAAGGGAATTAGGCCGAGATTCAATATGAATAAGAGCTTCTAGAAAAGGGAAGATGAATAGAAGACTACCAAGTCAAGGATGTATCCAGCTTGAGGAAACTGAGATATAAAGAGACACACGGATGACTGACAAGAAGGTCTTTTTTATGGTGATTAAGTGATTGCAGATAAGTCTGCAATTTATATTAAATAAAGGTCGAAATAAGGAGCAATAGCTCCATATATAGTTTATCAAGTTTTATTTGGAAGTTGGCAATCCTCATATTGTCCAATTTGGTTGCTCAGTGGCTAATACCCTGTGCAAACTGACTCAGCGGAATCAAGCCTAGACGCTGAGAATTAACAGTGGTGCTCATACAGGGGGCCACTGGTCAACTGTAGTCATTCAACAATAGGATACAATGATGAGATCTCATTTGTTCCAACATAATTTGATTGGGTTCTGTGCACGGTATGCTGAAGAAGCACAAGAGGCCCCTAACAATGAACTGACATTATTTACTGTGACCAAACCAGAGGATGAAGAAGTTATGATCAATTTGCAATTATAGATTTTATCTGAGCTGATGACCGACCAACAAGGATGCTCCACAAATGTGACTCCTCAGCAGTTGTGGAATATCATGGAGTGGCTGTTGCACGGATATCACCTATATGAAGATGAGGCGGGGGAAAACGCCCTGAGTTTATTCTATAACCAACGAGACCAAGAAAATTGGTATGCACTGTACATGTCTTATTTGGATGCAACTACAATGGGGATGGCTCACCGCCTTAATACTCACAGAATTGAGGAATATTTTGTTGCATATGTGCAACCATCAATTCGCCAGCTACTGCATGTTCTGGATCGCCACAATATAGAAATTGGAGATGTATTACAATTCGCTCAAGCACAACAAAATGATACTCACCTCCTGCTCAACCGCCTTGATCATCTGTTTTTATAAATACAAGGGGCGCTGATACAGATGGACTATCACGTGGGGGACATCCACCATTAATTGGACCTTTTGGTAACACATCTAAATTTAGAATTACAACAAGTAATAAGAGAACTGCTGGATCATCATGGATATTGGTGGAGTGGATTCAGGACTAACAACGTTGGGGAATAATAACAAGCACTTTGTGACAGAGCTAGCCAAATGGGCGGAAGCTCTCAAAGCCGTTATTGCCTAGCTTAGGGAAAAAATGACACTGATGGAATGGCAAGTGGCGGACCAAGTTGGTTCTTTATCAGCTGAATTAACCCAACTTCTCATTGAATGGAGTACCAAGAGAATGGCAGATAACGCAAACATCCTTTATTGAACATCTCTTAAATATCTCCAGCTTATTCGTTGGGTTACACAACTGGAAGTTATTAGTCAGTCTGAGCACCAATGAGCCTTCCCTCTTCCAATTGGTGGGACAAGAGAGTATTTGGACATGCAAGGGTGCCTTAATACCCTTTGACGGGCCAACAAGATATTGGTTCAGGAACAAGCCTCCCTCATTAATCAAATAAACAATGCCAATCAACAAGCGGGTAGCGCTAGCTGGCAGCAAACCCTCCTGCAAAAAATAATCTTAAAGTCTTCTCACAATTACAAGCCGTGGAACAGAAACTGAACATTGAGAGGAAATTCCGCCTGGAGTTGCAACATCAGTATAAACGCTGCAACGGGAATTTCAAGATGGATGGTGTAAATGTTATTCAGTTAAAGCGGAGCAGGTGATCAATGAACATTTCGTGGGGCATGCCAGAGCCAGGAGAAGTGGGGCAGCTAGTGGTGATTTGGGGGAAGAATGCTATGGATCAGCAACTGAATATCCATTGGGTGTTATGATAGACCCCCCACGTGACACCACTTCTTCCAAGTCCTTTTTGACGGATTTGAGTCGGTCCAGATGACTGTATGATGATGCACAAAGGGATGGTTTCTGTAGTCACTCTGAAACAAATTCGCCTGCTCCTTGCGGCAGGAACTTGGAGCAAAGCGAAGGCATTTAAATTGAAAAAAATACCTCCTTTCAGTCATGACAGGAATCTACGTGGTTACTTTAAGCTTTTTGAATTTGTTGTGGAAGGGGCTACCAATTGATGAAAAGTGAAACTGTTGCTGTCCGCTTTAGATGTGGAAAGCGCTGATAAAGTTACCTGCTATCTTCCAAATAGCCCAGTATTTTACAAAGAAGTTAAAGCGATTATTATCCGGCTGTTTGGGGGCGCTACCAGGATGGCCCAATGGAAAGCCGACTTTATGACTATAAAGTTTCACCAAAACGAGACCCTGTTAGAATTTGCTGAGCGTTTTTTGGTGGTAAGCACATGACCTACTTGGAGCTAACATTTTATCTGCTGAGGATGTCAGTATGGCAATGACGGCAACTGTCAAACCACATCAGGAACTATATAACACCATATCTCATGTGTTGGATGGAGATGCCAGACTTATCTGAATTTTGAACACCTTACATTGACTCTCCACCATGATCAGCGCCCCCAACATAGCGCGAAAAACCTCTGCTATCTCCACTCCAAACTCTTGAAAATATAGGCCGCAGCGACTGGGTTATCAGCCACTGGAATGTATTCATCCCTCATATGAGTCAGTGGACCCCTTTCAGCCCATGTACGTTTCGCCAGTTCATCCACGACCTTGGAGCCATACTGGCAACTTCTGACCTGGTCCTCCCGCCATAAGCTATAATCTTGAACCTTTTATGAGCACTTGCTTCCAGTGCGGATGAAGAGGGCATTATGCGGGTAATTGCCCTAGCAAACCATAAGTGTATGCAATGCCAACTGAGAAAATTGAGCAGGGAAAAGCTCAAGTGGAGTAGAGATGGGACGCTCTACCTCTGCTAAGTCCAATTCACTTATCCCTAGCAATTTCCAAACGTCTTTTTGGGCAGAAGTTGACCCTCAATAAGATGATTTGTTAAACCAACAGCTTTTGTTGGATACCCCCGCTTCTTCTTCCAAGAGTAAAAGTTCACCCCATAGCCCCGAGTTCTGCCAGGATGTGTAGAAGCCATATGCATGGCAGATCCTGGAACAGACTGGCACCAGCAACATGGATCCCTTGACGAACGTCGCCTCTTTAGTAGGAGTTAATGTAGCCATTCCTATGGAGAAAATCACTAGTGAGTATCCTCAGTTCAGCAAGGGCATTTCTTCCTTTTTGAGTAACACAAAGCCCTTGGACGTACAAGTAATAAACACTGATGGTTCTTCTTACTCAGAATGTACTTACTGTGACATTTTCGTTCAAAACACAAAAATCCGCACTATCATAGACATGGGAGCACCTGTGAACATAGTCTCCACCAAGATGGTGGCTAAACTTATGTTGAAACTGGATGTGGATCATCGAGTAGTATATGGGACCATGGGAATGCATAGCACTGTGTCTGAAGGAGCATATAGAGCGTTGCCTTTATGATTTGGGTCAGTCCAGGCATCCACTCCGGCGGTGGTTTTGCCAAAAAACAACTACAATATGTTAATTGGAGTGGCTTTTATGAGGAAATTTGTTGTTGTGATAAATATGATGGAGGAAACTCTTAATATTTTAGGCCAACAGATCCCTGTATATTTTTCCTTTTGTAGAATCCCAACAGATCCAGTCCGCTCTAATCCAAATCAATCTAGCGTACAGTGATGGAATGATTCCTGTTCATTATTAATGACTGAGTTGGCAAACCAGGACCCTCCACAACCAGATATATGAGTACAAAGGGATCCCACTTTGGGTAACGAGCGCTTTGAGCCTACCATCTGGACACCAGTGCATAGTAGGGACTGGGCTTGAAATCGATGTTACAAAGGGCTTTATGGAGAAATTATGGTGCCTCACCAGCACTGCAGCTTGAACCACATGTGGCTCCAGGATTACTGCTACCTGGGAATGGGGAGGTGAAAGTGCTGCTAGCAAACTTACAGAAGAAGGCAATAACAATCCGGCGGCACCAAGTGGTGGCTTACCTACACTTAGTCTCTATAGAGGAAGTTCGCCATATTCATGATTTCAGCTCATGGGAGGATCTTGGACTTTCAGCAAGCTCATCGTTCAGCATACTGACCATGGTTCCACGAGAAGCGCTCATGGGATTATCAGTGGAACAGCAAGATAAGGCTATGGCATTATTTGAAAAGTATTGGGATATTTTTGCATATGACAATCATGATCTAGGGTGCGCTTAAGGGGAGGTACATTGGATAGATATGGGGGATCACCCTCCCATTCGATTGCAACCTATTAGATGTTCAAAAGTGGCGGAAGAGGTTGTCTCAGATGAGGTGGATAAACTTATTGTTCAAGGAATGTTAGAGCCGTCAAACAGTCCATGGGCATCACCTGTGCTCATTGTAAAGAAAAGGATGGCTCAAAGAATGTGTTTATTGACTATCACAAACTCAATAATGTAACGAAGAAGGATTCCTACCCTCTTCCGCGGATTGATTATGTGTTGGACCGATTGGGTGGGGCAAATTATTTTTCCACCATTGATCTGATCTCAGGGTACTGGCAGATCGAATTGCCATTAGCAGAATGGGAGAAATATGTGATCATCATGCCAAGAGGGTCATTCCAGCTGACTCACATGCCACAAGGGCTGTGTAACGCCCCAGCTATGTTCCAGCATGCCATGGATATGATTTTAGGTGAGTTAATGCTGTCCTGCGTCCTAGTTACTTTGATGACAGCAATGTGTTCTTGCAGATGTTTACAGAGCACCTTGCCCACTTGGAACAAGTGTTTCAGCGCCTTGGGGCTGCTAATATAAAAATTAAGCCTTGGAAGTGCCATTTCTTTAAAGAACAATTGGAATACCTTGAGTTTGTCATGGATTAAATGGGCTTAAACTGCAGCTGGCTAAAGTGGAAGCAATAAGCAAGATGATTCGCCCAGGTAGTAAGCGGGACATTCAAGTGTTTCTGGGGATGGTCAGGTACTACCAACGGTTCATTCCAAATTTCGGTTGTATTGGGGCCCCACTTTTCGAGTTGTTAAGGAAAAACGCTTCCTTTGATTGAATGTAATGATACCAGAATGCTTTCGACATGTTGTGCACCACGTTAATAAGTGCACCCATATTGCAATAACCCAACTTCAACAAACAGTCCATAGTGCAAATGGACGCTTTCCTCTCCACTATAGGGGTAGTATTATCTCAGAAGGACGAAGATGGCATAGAGCATCCTGTCGCATTTTGTAGTCAAAGCTTGAACTGTCATGAGCGGAACTACACCATTATAGAGCAAGAATGTTTAGTAGTGATCTACGCTTACAAACAGTTCCAGGTATATCTGCATGGGGTAAGATCCTCAAGTAGTGACGGACCATGCTTCTTTGCATTGGTTGCAGAATCTGCATGAACCAGAAGGGTGACTCGCTCAATGGGTACTGAAGCTCCAGGCGTACAATTTCAAGATTATACACCATCCGGGAGAAAAATACCAAAATGCAGATTGTCTTTCTCAGCTACCAATGGTTGCTATCACAGCGGATTTAGCTGACATAATGTATGAGAAGATGGTGGTGAACAAATACCAGGATGAGCCACCGCATGTGATCAAGGTATTAGATGGACTCAGGGTGGATACTTTCCTATGTGAGGGAGAACTATATAAGTGGATTGGAGACATGACGTTTAGTTTCCCTAAACCTTCTGCCAGACCTGCAATTATTATGGATGCTCATAGGGCTGTAGGTCACAGAGGATTTCAGAAAATGCTGGAGTTTTTGTGACCCTGATACTACTGGGAGAGCATGAATTGCAATGTATTGGAAATGATTAGGTGTTGCCATCAGTGTCAAGTGGAAAAACCATTTCACAAGAAAATCACATACCAGCTGGTTAAACCCCAGTTCGCCTGGCACACCGTTTCCATTGATGTAGTGGGACCTCTACCAACTAGCGCCAATTGATCCAAGTATATTATTGTTGCCATTGATCATTTGACTCGATGGGTGGAGGCCAGGGCCATTAATGACTTGGGTGCAGTTACCACTGCCAAGTTTATTATGGAGTGTGTTATATAGCGACACAGCTGCCCACAGTTCATTCTGACAGATAACGGAACTAACTTCACTTTCACATATCTAGCCAAAGTTGAACAAGTTGATGGCGATTCGCGGGGTTTTGACCAATCCATATCATCTGGAATCAAATAGAATGGTGGAGCAGTTCAAAGGAGCCCTAGTGAACATACTCTGCAAATTGGTAAAGGATCAGCCCTCAGAATGGAGTGCCCTTCTACCTACTGCTGTGTTTGTATATAATATCAGCTATCATTCATCCACTGGTAAGAGCCCGTTTCAACTGCTGTATGGTCAATATCTGGCTCTGACTGCCTTGCTTTATTTGTGTGTAGAGGACACTGGTAGTGTGGATCCCCAGCGATATTTGAAGCCTCTTACAGATACATTGATCAAGCTACAAATGGAAGCCTACTCCACCAGTTTGGCTAAGAAGATTCGTGATCAGGCAGCCAATTAGATGAGATGGAGTGGACTACCGCTGTTTGCTGTGGGGGACCATGTTTTATTCTACAAACCAGCACGGATTTAATTGAAAAACAAGCTCTCCAACATCTGGTCCAGGACATTCGAGATAATTGAGAAGACCAGCATGGATGTATACACTATCAAGGAACCCATGGGGGGTCAGATTATCAACTGAGTTCATGCAAAGTTCCTCCGAGCATATTGTCCAGTCAAAGGGGGGATAATGTCATGAAGTTGATATAACTGGACAATATGCTACCCATATGGCAGATTGAGGGGGAATTGAGACAAGTCTCAAGATTTATGGAAAAGGGTATACAAATTATAATTGATCAAAATGACAACCATTTGGCAAATCAAAGGGAATTAGGCCGAGATTCAATATGAATAAGAGCTTCTAGAAAAGGGAAGATGAATAGAAGACTACCAAGCCAAGGATGCATTTAGCTTGAGGAACTGAGATATAAAGAGTCACATGGAGGATTAACAAGAAGGTCTTTTTTCAGGTGATTAAGTGATTGCAGATAAGTCTGCGATTTATATTAAATAAAGATCAAAGTAAGGGGCGATAGCTCCATATATAGTTTATTGAGTTTTATTTGAAAGTCGGCGATCCTCATATCATCCAATTTGGTTGCTCAGTGGCTAATACCCAGTGCAAACTGACTCGACAGAATTGAGCTTAGACGCCGAGAATTAACACTTTATAAAAGATTAAGTTGCAAATAACTTATGTCATCTGACCTAGCACACACTGAGTAGCTAATAAAATTTCCCCAGCTTATTGTCAACAGAATAGAAGATGATACAGCTAACAATGGCTTTCCAACATGATGATCCCAGAACTCTGTTTTTGAGCAAAGGAATGCTTGTCTGAATGACCCAAAATGGGTTTAGTAGGCTCCTGATTATTTGAAGCACCTATCTCTGAGGCCATCTACCCCAGCTTATATCTGTAAAACAATCTGATGCCCTGATAACTTTACCAACCCCATACGGCAGTTTAACCAACCCAACAACTGCAGAATGATTACTAAGCTCACCCAAACCATGAATCAAATTTATTTTATTTGATTAGCAGATTTGTTAGTTTGAGTCATGACTCAGTACCCCATGGTGTGTTTTGTGATTATCAGCTGCCTGTTGGCAAGTTTTAGTACCTTATTTCAATTAACAAAGGCAAATACCACAAGCCCAGGAGGAGTGGTTGTCATCCTTATCTCTCTCATCCTTTAGGTTGCCCAATAAAGACCTGAAGTTGCCACCATTGCAGCCATTTGATTTATTATGGTAACTTTTTGTATGTTTTTTAGATTCTATCACCTCACATGAACCCTAGAACGTCCCACCTTTAAGTCATCAGGTCAACTGTGCCACTGGCATTTTAAGCCTTCAGCTGGGTTTGTGACACACCCATACTGTAAGCCCAGTCTTACTTTTAGAAATTAGAGTTTATTCAAGGTACGTCGACCAGGGGTGGACATTACCAAAGCTTCATAGGCATAAAAAAGGAGCCAAAATAAACAAAATGACAAAACAAAAAAAATCTTCCAGACAGGTAGGGAGCAAAGGACTGCTAGAAAACCATGGAAGAGGGGGAGGAAGGGTCAGGTGGCGTCTCTGCAGGCACAATGAGGCCGACTGAAGCAGTATAATTGAAGAGATGGATATAAGCTGAGAGAAAGGGAGTTGGGGCATCAGCATGGTGCGGGTCAAAGGCGTTAACAAAATGATTGATATCCTTATTATCATCCTGGAGGACAGCTTCTATATATTATAAAACATGATGTTCAATTTGAAGGTGGGCATTAGGGGGTAGGGTAAAACTGGCAACATTCTGCCTGGAGATCACAGTGTTTGGGGTAAATTTCACTAGTTCAGCAACATATGCAGTAGAATGTGATGGCGGCAGTAGCCAATTTGTCAATTTCATCCTGATCTTCTACAGAAAAATCAGGTGGGAAGTTAGGTAAGTATAGGAATTGTTTTTCAAATTCACATTCCAACTCTGCCACTGCTTTGTGGAGGCGGTGACAATGAGGCGAGGCCACCACTGCTAAGGCAAGTTGGTGGTCACTTTGTAGGTATTGCCATTGGGTTTATGGGAGTAACGTATAAGCTGGAGTGGTTTGTCAAAATCTGAGTTGATAAATTCATCCAAGTCATAACCATCTGGGGCTTATTCACCTGATTCATCAATTGCCTTTAGGAAAAGCTCACCTGATACTTCAACTCCATCTAATAGAGCCCAAGGATTTTGGTTCAATTGAACAGAGGAGAAGAATTGGGGTGGGTGGAAATAGGCGAATGGGGAGTTGTTTGAGGGCGAACAGCGGTTCAAGCCTGTTTCTGATTGGTTTGCTTAAATTCAGGTGGGTTAGTGTGGCTGGAGGTTTTGGTGGTGGCAGATTTCCCACTCTGGCCCCATGAGCTAGTGTGGTGGGTGGGGGCAACAAAACACCCCATTCAGACGCCACTGATAAGGGTTCAGAAACAGCATCAGAGGAAGAGACATAGGGGCAGGACTTTTTATAATTTTCAAACCCAAAACAGAGGGGAAGAACCTGGTGACTATTATTAACACAAGCCCAAAAAAATGCTCTGGCGCTGCTGCAATATGAGCACGTGGGGGTATTTGTTGGTTATGGCGGAGTGGTGTGGGATTATGGGGGCAGTGGCGTGAGGGGCAGTAAGGCGCTCTGCACCATAGGGAACAGTGAAGATTAAATTGGGTTGAGTGCCATAGCCAAAAGCCCTGCCATCAACTGTTCATACAAGATTAAGGGTGAGAGATGGAAGGAAAGGATGCAAATGACACCACAAGTGCGGTGTCAGAAGGGAGGTGAGTACAGGTAGTAGGATTGGAAGTATTTTAAAAAATGAGAGGAATTAAAGCCGCTGAGGCAGCATCCTCCTCCATCTGGAGGCCTATGTCAAAATAGCCCCTAAAAGGGTGTTATCAATAAATACAGCTGGTGCAAAGGCAGTGGTGGCTAGTTCAATTATTGCTTTGTCAGAATACGGAAATAAACGCATGCAGTTGAAAAAGAGGTAAAATTAAATAGTGGAACAAGGAATGGTGAGAGGATGTGGCAAGAAGAGTGGACGCGCGCAAGGTGGAGCGCTAAGTCCCGCGGGGGGACAAATTGGATGGAAGAGTTTGGTGGGCTATTTGAGCCCATCCAAACACTTTTTCAACATGTCAGAAAATGATAGGTGGTGGAGCACCGCTGCCCCACACTGGGGCAGCAGGCGGCGGATCTGAAGACATCATTAAAAGGGACGTGGCCAGGCAGCTGTGATAGTGTAACTTTTTTATATTAATTCTGCTTTAAAATGATATCAATTGGAAAGAAAACACTTGCTCAGAATATTTTAATTATCCAAATCTATGACAGAATCCTCCTAACTCTTCAGGAACGCAGGACTCCTTGAAAGCCTCAGTGACTCACAGTCTTCAATTATAATTTTTTTAAATGTTGCTACCAAGATTCTCACTATATGAGTTACTGTCAACAATCTGTGTGTGCTTGGAAGCTTGAGCAAAGTAAGGCTATTCAGTAGCTCAAACTTCGCCTAATTAAGTCTGAGGCAAGCGGATACAACCACTTCACTTGGAACTCCAATGGCAGTATCCTGAATCAACCTTTTTGTGCAGGCTTCTCTTTATATCAATTAGTGTGGTTACTCCTAATTGACTGATCCTGAGACCTTCTCTTTAAGTTCTTCTTTCATTTATCTTAGAACAACTTCTCCACAAGTGCCTTTATTGCTATAGTTTTACATTTTAATTTGGCGGCATTTAAATACTTCCATTTAACTGGGTAGTAAACCTTCTCCTTAGGCTTATTATCGCAGCTTTGAGCAATGTAAGCAGCCTTTTGATTAGGGCGGCATTGCTAATTATTATGATGTCTTGCCTCCATCTTATAAGCGAATTTATTTTCAATAAAGGCCTCCTTAATGACCTTCAGGAATCAGCGGATTTCACGGACAAATTCATGTGCATCAGAAGTTATGGGTGCGATTACAGAAAACTAAGCGAAACAGTCTTTTCAGTTACTAATTCCAAGACTCCAGTCCAAAGCTGTTGTTCTTTGAGGTAATACTGGGTCTATGTAGTCCACATTTTGCTCATACTTCCCCATTCTTGAGGTGAGGAATTTTTGTTTCATATTGCAAACATCCTGAGAACTTCTGAATTCAGCAATAAGAATCCCTTTGCCTTTGGACCAAATGTGATGGGGTCTAAATGTATTCCAAAATCCTCTTGTGCTTCTCTGCTCATACAACCATGAACATGGCAAGCTTTTTGTTTGTTGCTTTCTCTATCCATGCTGCTTTTGAATAAATGAAGAATTCTGGCTATAGTTCCCTCACCAAGAGTGAACTTAATCATAGATTATGGGTGAATAACATGGATCTTCTTCAGATTCAATTTGATATGCAGGTCGCAAATCTTTTTCTAGTGTATTGGTATTGTTAGTGTGCTCTCCCAAATTAGAGTAATGGTATGAGGGTTGAAAGACGTCTTATTTTCATTTTGTCCACGTCTTGCATTAAAATATCTAAATGGTTGTCATGGCTTTCCAGCTTGTTAAAAATTTTTTTTTAGCTTTGTACTGTCTCGTTGTTCTAGCTCTTCAAGAAATCCAACTTCTCTCTCACTTGAGTCATTCCTGCTCTCTAGTCCTTCTCTGTGCTGGTGATGATTATCTCTATTTATATAATAGTCAAACAAGCTAAATTTTGCTTCATATATTAAAGAATTTTGTACATAATCTACAAATATATATCTTCTGGAAGCTCCTCTTCATGGTACACTTTCATGGCACCCTTGAAGATCTCTCCAAAATCACTTAGTGGCCCCCTGAAGTGAGCACCAATTATTGCCAATGTGGGGTGCTCGCTCATGGGTGGTGATGAAAGGGGTGAGCTAATTGCAATACTATTTTATTTGTTCAAAGGGTGCATCATCAGGCGAAATAAAGGATTTTGTTCTTTCATACATGTACTTTTTCTCATAGTTCTAAGGGAAGAAAACCAAATTACAGCCTTGGACTATATATAATGTGGCTGCTCCTGAGCACACTGGAACTCTCTCAACCTTTTCTGAAAACAGGATGGCTAAGTCTTAAACTTTAACAATAAACCTTCTGTATATAGCATTATTAGCAACAAGTAAAGTTCACAGTAATAATAAAAGCAGATTTGGTATAAGAATTTATTTTATTGATATGGATATAGATATTTCTAAAAGTACTTATGAATTTGGGGTGCATAAAGTAGAATTTGTTTTTTATCAAATCAACTTTTTATCATTTGGCGATCTTGTATTTAAAACTTGGTTTCAGGGCCAGTGATTTACAATTCCTTGATCCTCTGGGATATTCTGGGCTTCTTTTGTACATTATATTGTGGAGCTCTGGACTACTTGCAAATGCGTGGCTGCTGCTCTAATTCAACAGTAGCTTTTGATGTTCACTGAACCTTGTGTCTCTTGCAGCTGCATAGTACTCTCTCTTTTCAATCAATTTTTTTGAAAAATTTACTGCTTCTTTTTTGATGATATTCACATCAATCAGCTTTCTACAAATGGGAAACTCTCTTCAGATGGGGTATAGAAATTTTTTCATTAATGAGGTGTGAGCCCAAAGGCAAAAAGGGAGTTCATCCTGCTGTCATCTGAAATACCATGCACATAGTATTTAGACAACTTTTTATACTTGAGTGTCCTATGACATCGTGGTCACTGGCTGGAAAATTATTGCAGTGTCCAGGAGGTATATAAACGTCTCAGTTGTCATACTTCTATACCAATTGAAGCCTATAAAAGGGGCTTTAGATTTTTAAAACTTTATTGACCCTTGGCTGAGTTATCTGATAATAAAATGTTATTCTGGAAAGCTAGATTGTTAATACCATTATTTTTAAAATTGAATTGGGGATTTTCTGGAGGCGGTTTTCATAAGTCAAGAAAATAACCCCTTCAGTTGAGACTTTCTCAACAGCACTAAATCAATTGGTGCACTAACTTAGACCTTATCTTGTAGGTCTGTGTTAATAAAGAAGTTAACACAGTTTACAATTACTTATTATACATTATACAATTTCTTTGTAAAATATAATTGTGTTATAAAAATAACTTTTACTATCGCTTTTTCAAGAGTATGTCTCAAATCTAATACTTTCAATTAACATCCTTAAGTTTTAAATGCTCCTTACTAATCAATAGATGTTTTATTCAGTATAGTTTTCCTGTTAATATACACTTAAAAGCTTAATTGTATAATTTAACTTTAGATTAAACATTTTTTAACAACAATTTTTATAAAAGAGTATATAATAATGAGAGAGAGAGAGAGAAAATTTTAACCCCCTTTATGCTTGATATCATATCTGAGCAAATTTAAAAATTACAGCCAAACTAAACAACTCCAAAAAATGACACACAGCAAAACCCCAATGTCCTCGGCCCTACTGCCCACTTCTACAACATGGGGCAGTGGTAAAACCCCTAGCATCTTCCGCCCAATGGGAAAACGCTTTTGAACTAGGTTGACCAGCCCCCTATTGCCTTAGGTCAATACGTTCCCCCCAAGGATCTTGCCCACTACCTTGCACGTTCCTAAGCAATGCCTCATATTCCCATTGTGCTCCCCTAAAGCAAGATGCAATTCAGCCTCCTGATTAAATATGGCAACTTGTTTCCCTATAATGACAAACAAATCCTAGAACTAGCCTAGGCGCTTATGCAGCCCGCAGGCTTTATTGAATTCTGCCCCTACAAGGGGTACTTTGACCTTGTCTTCAAAAGTGAAACCAATGCCACAATCACAGCTAACATCCCCCTGGTGCTCTAGGTAACCCTTATCCCAACCACTCGCACCCAGTTGCCTGATGACACCACTCTTGTGGTTCAATTTATAGGCCTCTCCACCCACTTCCCCCATAAAACTATATACAAAGAACTAATAGAGGGTTGCCAGTATATGGCGCTGACCCCTTTTACAATTTGGGGTTCTCAATGGAGCCAACTGACTTGTGGGCCCCCATGCCTTTGTAACTATATGCCTAATATCAACAAAAATAGCTTTTTTGATTACCCTATGTACCGCTGTCCCCTCTTCCCCCAACCACCCTTTCTGAACCAGAGTAGACAAAGGGCGCACAATCTGCCCCATTTGTTTTGACCTGGACTACTCAAAGCGATGCTGCCCCACCATAGCCTGAGTTGGAGCCCACATTCTCAACTTCCCCCATGATGCTCCCATTGCTGACATAAAAACTTTTTTGAATGGGGCACCTTCCTCCCTCCCCCTACACCCAAAATGGTAGATACAACTGCCACGAATTCAGCCAATAAGGAACCTACACATCAAACCACCACTTCTACTCTAACTAATTGGGAGCCAGCATGGACCTCAGTAGATTCAAAAAATCCCACCAAGCCATCCAATCCAGCCCTATCATATGCCGATTGACCTAATGTTCTCAACAAAAATCCCTGGGATTATTTGGAGGAAGTTGATGACTTTAGGAATCCTGTCCCTGACTTTGTCAAGGCCCCAGGCCTTGATATGTACCTAAATGCAGATTGTGCAGCTCAATTTCCAACTTGTTACTATGCTCTACGCTCTGATGCCAATGAATTTCAAAGTGACCATCAACTCACCAGAGAGGCTGTTGCCTCCCATGATTGTCACCCCTCCAAAATGTCATAGTAAAATTAGTTGCAGTCTTGGCCAAGGGGATACCTGCCCCCGTCTTCCCCCCATGCAACAAGTTCATAAAAATAATTCCTTTAATTCCACCAAGTTGCCCACAAGGCAATACAAAAAGTTGCAATGGTCACAAAATTTTGCCCCAAGACTTTCATTACCAGCAACAACATCACCACCTTCACCATGCTACCCAAATTTTCCTCAAGGCTGAGAAAGCCCTATCCTTATATCACCACCCTCATCATAGCTAAATTCAAGCTGCCTGAGACACTCTGCTACCTTGACCCCCATTTTGAAGATGCACCCACGCCCTAGCTCTCAGTGCTCTGCTGTACACTGTCCAACACAGAGGAGGAATATGAGCTTTCCAATCATGAATCCCACCCACCATGGATGCATAGTGGTTTACCGCATCCAACCTGGTTGGATCAGTCTAGTTTTTTATATTTATTTTAATTCAGTTTGAGTGATATGCTCATCTATTTATGTTCATTAAATTCTAGTTTACTATAAGTTTTGCTCATCAGAGCTCAGTCTTTTCCGTCCCCTGGTCAGCTTGCCTCAGTTAAATAAAAATATAATAATGAGCTGAGCAAAGACACATATAAAAGAGTTATATGATTATGCAGGTCTTAATAGCCTTCTCTTGATTTAATCCTAAAATTGATATATACTTATTTTATTAGAATAAAAAGATGTAGATTATATGCATTTTAGAGTGATAGTCTGTAATTAGAACATGGACCTAAGAGTCAATTAGAACTTGTAAACATTTTAGAAGCTTATAGTTAGTTAGCCTTCACAAACCTAAAAAAACTAAATGAGATTACTTATTTAAAAATGACATATATAATTTAAAGATTAAATTGTTCTGATCAAAGGCTACTTAGTAATTAATTATTTAAAATATATTAAATTGGTAATGGTAGTATATTTAAACAAAATAAAAGCAGTAATCATTTAAGTGATATTATACTGTTGTACTGTCATCATGGTTAAGACTTGCAGTCCTACAAGCTCAGCAATAGGGTTAGATTTTACCACATATGTCTATTATGTTTTCTGATCTTGTTAATATTTAAGACTAACTAGAATACTAGTCATTTTTTTAGTACTAGATGGTCCCAACCCTCTAGAATACTAGTCATGAGTTTTAATATAAGAAAAATTTGATTGTTTACTTACTTATATATTATTGTGTAACTTAAACTTTTATAAATGTAATATTCATATGTTTTAGAGATATTAAAGAAAACCATAGTTTTATGTGACTAAATCTTTATTATTGTAAAAAACTAGCTCTTTCCAATGAGCCTCAAAGAATTTAGTAACAATATTAAAGTCAGAACCTTAACATTGACATAGCTCCAGATATGACTCCTTTAGTTTGCATGCTAAAAGCTACTAAAAGGAAACAATCTTAGAGAATTATTTTAAGTATTTTGTAAGTCCAGGGGAACGTCCCCTTTGTGTAGAAAGGGCAACTTTCCCATTCATGAACAAAAGGGTCCAAAGAGGGAAGCTGTACCCATCATCACCCAGGGCAACCTCGCCCATGTGGTAGATGAGCGCTGGGTAATGGCACTCCCTCTAAAGATTCCTCCCCCAGTGCCTTCATTCACCTCTACTGAACTTATCCGCTGAATTGAGGAAATCTGCGCTGAGATTACCAAATCAAAGTTGAATGGTCTAAAACCAATGGGAATAAAGCCCAATTATTGGAAAACTGATATTCATAAAGAGACAATAAGAAAATTATCTGCCCATATTGTGGACAACATCAAGCCATCAAATGATATGATTGCTGCTGCCAGATTCCCTTCAAAATTGTCATGGATTGTCACTAATAATCTGAAATATCTGGTTCAATAATCAGAAGTTGCACCCAACACAACTCCTTTTGGCTGAATGAATGTCCCAGCGACCAGCATGGGCGGGTTGGCCATCCCAAACCATTTCCAACCAATTGGGACCACCCCTATGTGGGGTGGTCCTGGGAATTACTGATGCCCATTGGGCTAGATGCCATCATACCAAGTGACATAGATGCAGTCAGGAATCAGTCCAGGCATTTTCAGATAAACTGATAGTGACTTGGCCTGCTGCTGAATCCTTCGATGTCAGTTCAATTAAAATTATTTGCCCCCTCCCCCAAAAATTCGTCAGGTTAGGTCAAATTTGAGGGATCCAATCCCTGCTATGACTCACTACCAATTGATACTATTTAACCAGTTGCATTACACTGAGAAAATTGTTGGTCAATTTTCTTCATTTATCTTTCTAATAAAACCCTTTACCCATATTCCAGTTTATATGTTGAAAACCAAACCGCCCTTCCCGCCTATATTTCAACAACCCGCAGGGTTTATGGCCATGTTCACCTGGTACCTTGCTAGGTGCCTATACATGATTGTAGCTCATATGCATTTAATGACGGAATCTCTTCTTAGTTCCATAACTGTCAAGCCCAGTAACAGTGCCACTGGCATTCATGTTTGTCATTTGGGTGCTTCAGCACTTAATTTGGCAGGCTGGTCTAAAAATAACTTGCTGTCTGCATGACATAATCAACCAACCATCATTCTTAGCCATTTCCGCCTTTCTCGTTGATATGGGCATAGTAATGGTCCTTTTTTTCTCGGATGAATCAAGTTGTAGAGAAATTTTACTATGGCCATAATAGTCTAGTACATCTTAAATTGTCCAAACCACATCCCATAGTTGCCATGGCCATCGTGCCAATGTCAGTATGTTCTGGCATTCCAACTTACAGGGGGTTTACTCCTGCTACAAACCTAGTGGTTTCCCCCAATTCTAGTACCATATTCTATATCTACAGATTCAACTACAGCAACCAATAAAGAGAATTTCACCTAATTTTTATTGCCCATGAAGATTATTATTGGGTCTCACCACATCTCCTTTTAGGCTTTGGTGGATAATAGAGCCACGGGGAATTTTATGAGTGTTGAGCTAGCCCAACAATTGGAGCTTGACCTGAACCTAGGTCCTTTGGCGATGGTTGCTTCATCAGCCTCCCAAACCCCATATCTAGTCTTTCAGCCAGTTCCTTTCTTGATGCATTAGTTTAGCTTTTGCAATTGGTTCTCAGCAATGCCAAACTTGGTGTTTCTGGTAATCTTGGGGTCAGATGGTGGTGCTGACAACATGTAAAAATTCACCTGGAGTCAAATATGTTGCATTTGTTAATGATCAAACGGAGGTAGAATTTCTCTTTAGTTGAGATCCTTGAGAAAACTCAAGGCCGCAGCTCTATCACTTCCCTCATTTCCCCTGCAGGCCTTCCATTTGATTTTCCAAAATAATTGATGCGCTATTATACTTTTTTTGATTCCAAGAAGGCAGACCATTTTCTCTCTCACACTAAATTCGACTTAGGATTCCAAACAATGGTACAGTTGGTGAACATCAACTGTCCCCTGTATCCACACACAGCGGAAAAGGAGGCTTCTCTTAACACCTGGTTAGACAATATGCTTAAGAAAGGGTGGTTATTTACAGAGATTTCATCAGTTGCTTCTCCCATCGTTTTTGTCAATAAGGCTGATGTTTTTCTCTGTCCCTGCGTGGATTATGGACACCTAAACAAAATTACAGTGAGTGATCCCTACCCTTTGCCCCTGGAGCAAACTATCAGTCAAGCAATCGCTAAATCTTGTGTGTTCTCAAAGCTTGATCTCATTAATGCCTTCAACCAAATACGGGTAATAGAAGGTCAAGTATGGCTTACTGTGATTTAAAAAAATGAGGTATTTTTCAATTCTACATAATGCCCTTTGGGTTAAAGAACATGCCAGCCACATTTCAAAGAATGATTGAGTGTGCTGGGAGACCTCCAGTTTACATGTGTGGTCGTATATATAGACAACATCTTGGTTCATTCCCCAAAACTCCAAACAACATGCAAAAGATTTAGAAGCAGTCATGGATGCTTTGCACAAGGCAGGCCTGTTTGTCAAGCAATCATAATGTGAGTTTTATAAGGAGGAAGTTACCTTTCTCAGAAACCTGGTCCTAAAAGATGGTTATGCAATTCCTTCCAACAAGTTGGATGCCATCCGCAAATGGCCAACTCCAACAACCCAGAAACAACTAAGAAGTTTCTTGGACAACATTATTTTCCTTAGAAATTTCCCCAGCCCTTTCCCAGTTAGCCGCTCTGCTTCACCCCCTCATGGGTAAGAATGTACCTTTTCATTGAACACCAAAATGCCAGCAGGCGTTTGAGTCAATTAAAGAAGCATTCTTATCTCCCCCATCCTAAAACATGCGGACCCCTCCAAACTGTATATCGTCACATGTGATGCTTCATAAGTAGCAGTTGGGGCAGTTCTGCTCCAGGAGCACAATGGTTTAGAACATCTGGTCGCCTACATTTTCCTGTTAAGTATTTCTCTACTGAGCAATCATGGGCCATCTATGATAAAAAGTTGGAAGCCATAGCATGGGCGTTGACTCATTGGCGGTATCTGTTACAGGGTGCCCAGCATGAGTTAACTGTGCGTACAGATCACCAGGATCTTCTGTATTTCTGCAAACCACAAAAATTGGCACATAGGCAAGCTCGTACCTATTGGGATCTATGTAGCTTCAATTTTAAATACAAATTCGTGAAAAGTGCATTAAATGTGCTTCCCAATTTCCTCAGCCACAATCTGGCTCATTTCCCCAAGGACTCATATGAAGTGGACCTGGTTACCATGATTCTCACCACCCAAATTTTATCTATTGCACCGCCCATGGTCACGTCAGTACACTTAGCTCCTGATGCTCCGCTTATTTCATGGGTTTTAGCAGCTCAAATGACCTGCCCCAAAGGAGTGGATTTACTTTATCAATTGTCCCTTCAAACTCACAAACATTCCCTAAATTCCTTGGTGGAAGGTCTCATTTATTTTTGGTTGCCAGTTTGAGTCCCCTCTCTTCAGATCGAAGGTGTTTCAGGCACATCATGACCTTCCCACAATCGGCCATCCAGGTAATAAGATGTGTACCAAGTTGATCAAGTGGACTTTTAACTGGGTGGGCTTATCAAAGGAAGCACCAGCCTGGATCACCGATTGTGTTACTTGTGCACGGGCTAAGTCAGATCAATCAGGAAGAAATGTTCTTCTTCATCCCTTACAACAGGCGGAGGGTCCATGGACATTGGTGTCCGTGGATTTTATTGTTCAACTTCCCTGTTCTAATGGATTTATGGCAGTGATGGTGGTGGTTGATCATTTTACTAAATTTTCCTTTTTTATTTCATGCTCTTCTGTGATTACATCAGAAGAAACTGCTCGTCTCTTTGTATGCCATGTGTTTTCTATGTTTAGTCTCCTGCAGGAGATCATCAGCAACTGTGGGCCCCAGTTTAAAGCGCTTTTCTGGAATGAGTTTTTATCCATCTTAAAAATCACCCCCTGCCATTCCAAAGCACATCATCCTCGGTCTGATGGGCAAACTGAGCGGGTTAACCAAATTTTGGAACAGTATTTGCGCTGCTATGCGGCAGCCACACAGGATACCTGGGCCAATGACCTCCCTCTCTCTCAATTTGCCTATAACAATGGTAATCATGCTTATATGGGGTTTTCTCCCTATGAAGCGACGTTGGGATATAATCACTCATTTTCAGTCAGTCCCTATCTGCGCCTAGAGGTTCCAGCTGCCGCAGATCATGATGAGCTCATTCAGTCTACCCAGTCCTTAGTTTGGGAGCATCTCACAAAGGCTATCAATGATTAAAAGCGGTTTACAGATTGAAAATGGCTTCCTGGCCATGACATAGTGGTGGGTTCATATGCTATGCTAGATACGCGCCATTTGCGGATGCAGGTACCTTCCCAAAAAGTTTGCAAGCAAGTGTTCAGGTTCTCACTTTGTGGAGGAATACTTATGCAACGGTATTTTCTGGTTAAAGTTGCCATCTCATTGGAAACAGCACCCCATCTTTCACATATCTCAGTTGTCCCCATTCAAGGGGACCGTTCCCACTGATCCTGAACCAATAGTAATCGAGGGTTCAGAGGAGGCTGAGGTGGAAAACATCTTAGCATCCCTCAACCTCGGAGGTCAGTTCAGTATCTCATCACCTGGAAGGGTTATCTGGCCAACATGAACAGTTGGGTCAAGGCCCGCAATTTCACAAATTGCATGGAACTGTTTAAGCGTTTCACAATCACATCCTGATGCTCCTCGTCCTCCCCCCAAAAAAGTTGTAATTTTGATGGTGATCAAGTTGCCCAAGGCGCACAAAAATGAAGCTCTTATGCAGCTTCCTGGAGGAGGTACCCCTCCTTTGGCAAAAGGAAAGGGTAATGAAAGTCCAGGGGAACGTCCCCTTTGTGTAGATTGGGCGATTTTTTCATTCTTGAACAAGAAGGGTCTGAAGAGGTCATCTGTACCCCTCATCACCCAGGGTGACCTCGCCCATGTGGTAGATAAGTGCTGGATAAAAGCACTCCCTCTAAAGATTCATCCCTGGTACCTGCGCTCACCTCTGCTAAACTTGTCTGCCAAATTGAGGAAATCTGCACTAAGATTACCAAATCAAAGTTGAAAGGTCTGAAACCAATGGTAATAAATCCTGACAATTGGAAAACTGATATTCAGAAAGAGACAATAAGAGAATAATCTGCCAGAATTGTAGATGACATCAAGCCATCAAATAAGATGATTGCTGCTGCCAAATTCCCTTCAAAATTGACAGGGATTATTGCCAATAATTCGAAACCACTAGTTCAATATTCAGAAGTTGCGCCCAACACAACTCCTTTGCTTTAATGAATGTCCCAGTGATCAGGCACGGGTATGTTGGCCATCCTGAACCCATTTCCAACCAATTGGGACTGCCCCTATGTGGAGTGGCCCTGGGGAATTCCCGTTGCCCATTGGCCAGATGCCATCACACCAACCAGTGTAAATGCAGTTGAGCATCTGTCCAGGCATTTGCAGACAAACTGATAGCAACTCAGCTTTCCGCTGGAATCCTTTGATGTCAGCTCCAATTAAAATTATCTGCCTCCTCCCCATTAAATTTGCTGGGTTAGGTCAAATTTGAGGGACCCAGTCCCTGTTTTGACCCACTACCAATTGAACACTATTTAATCAGTTGCATTGCACTAAGAAAATTGTTGGTTGATTTTCTTCATTTATCGTTCTAATAAAACTTATAAACAATATTCCAGTGTATATGTTGAAAGCTAAACCGCCCTTCCCGCCTATATTTAACAACTTCTTGGGGTTTATGGTCATGTTCCTGGTACCTTGCTAGGTGCCATACCCATTTAGAACTATGGGCATTTAATGGCGGAATCTCTTCTTAGTTCCATAACCATCATACCAGCAGCAGTGCCACAGGCATTTGGGTTTGCCGTTTGGGTGCTTCAGCTTTTAATCTGGAAGGCCGGTCTAAAAATAACTTGCTGTCTGCCTGACAATTTTAGAATAAAGCAGAATACCTGACCTCAGGATATAGTTCAGAAGAAGTCAATTGCTTTTTCAGATGCATTGTTTTAACTAAATACATGTTTAAGGGCGTTAAGAATAGGCAAAGTTATACCAAAATAGTTTTTACCTAATTAAGTAGACATATAGCAAATCTCAACTTTTTATATAAAAATTAACAGGCAGGTCAATGGCTAGATAAGGAACACATATTCTCTCAGCCTTTTTTTAAAAAAAAGTAATGCAATTATTTAGAGCTTAGTTTAATCCTCATACTTTAGTCTATCAAATCACCAGGGACCTAGATTACCATCATTAAAGATTTATTTTGACAATCCATTGGCCAGTAACCTGTTACTGATCCCTTGATCAGCCAACTATACAATAATTTAAAAATTAAAACTCAGGGGTGTTGACCTTCAAATGGGTACCCAACATTGACCCCTGAGTAAGCATATGCTGACTAGCCATCTTAATTGCGTTAGCATGCTCAATTTTATCTGAGAATTAGAGCAATGTGATTTTAATGTAATGTCTTAACCATCACATCGCCCCCTAGGAAAGTATTTTCTAGATTCTAGGGCTCTATGTATATTCTCTAAATATTTGCAACATAACTTCCTTAACTATAATTCTTTCTCATCAGGCTGATATTAATTGACATCCCTCATTATTTTGGTGTCTAATGTTTTACTAACTTCAAATCTTTGATCCATGACCCTGCTGGAAATAATAGCGGAGACTATTCAGAATTTTTTATAAAGTAATTTTATATATGGTATAGCACATGCATCCATAAATGGACTGAAAAACCCTCCGATAGTTCATACTCAAAAGATACATTAGTTTCCCTTTCCATTTGAAATGCCTCCAACTCCACTGGTCACAATTTTTGACCTTTTGCTGGTATAGCATAGTCTTTAAATTTAACTAACATACATTCCCCTTCATTAAGTTTAAATTTTATTCAGGTAAGGCCGACCATGGGATGGACACTTCAAATAAACACCAACAACAAAAAACCAAGAAAGCATAGTGGCACCACAGAGGAGCCAATTTTATCTACTGTTGCCAACAGGACTGCCAGTGGAAGGAAGAAGGTGACTGTTAGGGGAGGCTTGGGCCAAAACTGAACACAAATGAAGGAAAGGGTCTGATGAGAGGAACGTTATGTGGAACCAGGATGTCACCAATTAGTGGTGTCAGGATGGCAGGTGGCCAAACAGCCAATCTTGGAAGTGATCCATAAGGTGAAAGTGGAAGCGACGCACAGCTTCATGGAATGTGGGGTAGTGCCATAAAGAACAAGGACAATAGTGTGGATCGTCCATAACGCTATTGCAACAATTAAGGCGTGGAGCAAAGGGTAGATAGTGGAGGTCATGGAAAAGGCGAAGATGTTCTTAGACAGGCTGAAAGTCTGTCCTCACTCCTGGCAAAAGAGGCGCATACCATCCTGCCAGATCGCCTGTGATGGCAGCAATCTTCCAATTGATGGACTAATGACCTGTATTGAACACACAAAATGCATGAAGAGCGAGAGTCATTGGACCGCTCAGCTGTCCTTTACACCTTTATCAGGCATCTCCACACATGGGCGCGAATCTGAGGTTGTAACAGAGGATGGTGTGTGTACCTCCAAATGTCCTTCTGGGTCTCCATAGAGTACATGATGTCCAGCTTGTCAAGGTAGTCCACATGGGCAATGACAGGGGGACATTGGATACCAGGATGTTTAAATCGACTTGCCCACGGACTTCTTGTTTGAAATGGGGAGTAGGGAGACCCTTATGGGCGGTGAGCCCATTAATGCTGATTTACCACTCAGCGCTCCGCATGGAGAGGAGAATATGTTTTAGTGGGGTGACATCCCGTGCGGGCTCATGTCAGAGGTACGAGAGGCTAGATAGTTAAGCAGAGAATGGTGGTGGGTAGGATTGCAGAGGCAAAGTGCGCAGGAAAAATTAGAGCAGGATGCACATGACTAGTGCTGGTCTGAGATTGTAAAATTGGTGACTACAGTTATCAGGTGCCAAGTATTTTAGCAGCATGGGCCTTGAAGTTGAGCAGGCACATACCACCACTATGACAAGGTCCAAACATGACATCCAGGCGCAAAGGGGGAGGGCGGCCTAACTAAAGCCACCCTTGTAGGAGAGCATATAAAGAGGTGAAGAAAGAGGGGGAAAAGGCGATGGCATGGGTTACAAACCAGATTTTCAACAGGAGTATAGATTTGGCAAGTACAATCTGGCCTGTGATGGTATTCTGGTGGGCTCTGAGGGAGGCGATGCTCTTTGTGACATTGTCTAGGATGTGGTGCTCCATTACTAATGAGGCGAGCCCTCCCGCCTTCAGCCACACTCCCAAATGGTGCACCAGACCAGCAGTGGGTCTTAGCATGAAAGGGGGCACAAGCGGGGCGGTATGGGGTGGCTGGGGCAAGCAAACCAGCGAGCAAGCTGCTGGAGCAAGCTGACTACGGAGCTCTGGTGACCAGCAGGCTTGGTACCAGCTGAGGAGAATGATTTTGGTTTTGGAGGCACTAAGGGCAGGGTTACTGACCCTGGTGTAAACCTTGATAGTGCCTCCAGCGCTCTTGCATTATGGTTACCAGACACCCCAACCACACAGTTATTAGCAAACGCCAGCACTTAACAGGTTCTTGGCCTTGCACAAGGACACCAGCAAGGGGTGCATTCACATTGCGTAAAATCAGGTAGAGGCTGAAGTTGTATAGGAGTGGGCTTAAAGGGTCCCCTTGGCGGAGATCCCTTTGAGGGTGAACCACATCAGTGAGGAAACCAGGGCCACGCACAGCCATTGTTGCAGATTCCATGAGCAACATCCTCTGATTTATGAACCAGTGGGGGTGGAATTTATGGAGGCAGGCTTTGAAGTAATCCCAGCTGATCCTATCATAAGCTTTTTGCTGGTCTAAGAACACAAACTCCTCAGTATTCGTGTATTGGCAGACATTGGCTACGGTGTGTATGTTGTCCCATATAGACTGCTTGGGTTGGAACTGAACTTCTCAGAGGAAATTACTTCAGAAGTAACTTCCCCTAGGCGGTTGGCCATAATTTTAGCGAATAACTTAGTATCTGTATTAGTAAGTGATATGGGCGCCAGTTTACCAAATCAAGCTTATCCCCTTTCTTATATAATTTATCATATAGGCCTCCTGGCCCTAGGAAGGAGGCGCGTTACAAAAAGATATTTATCATTGAGAAAAGCATTAGTAATGAAAAAAATTAAAATATCTTTTGTAGAACTCATATGGAATCTAATTTTGGACCTGAGCATTTCCTGTGTGGTGCACCACAAACAGCATACCAGAGTTTGTCACGAGTAATTGAATTATTAACTCTGGGTATCAAGAAACATTGTGTATATGTGCGCCATCAAGAAACTCATCAATTAAGGCAGGTTTGACAGGTCTGGACTTATACAACTTGGAGTAAAAGTTATATCTTTGACTGCTACGTTGACTGGAGTGTCAGCGATGGAGTTGTCTGGCCGTCTCACCTGTGTGCAGGCCAAGCTATGTCGCAGTGCAAAGAATTTGTGGAAAAGTAGGTGGACCATGTGTCACCTGCCATTATATTTTTTTGCCTTAGACTTAACAAAACGCGATGATTGTGTTGTCTTTCCAGTGCGTTGAGATGAGAAGACACTTCTGCCCACTTACAACCCCAAGCTGGGATGTACCCTGCAGCAGGGACATTAGACTTCAGGTGGTCCGCTACAGCTAGCGTGCACTTAATGATCACTGGGGCAGCCCAAGCGCATCGTGATGAGATGTGGCATGCCTGAAGGATGGTATTTGCTTTGAAGGCTGACCATGAAGAAAGTGAATCAGCACAGAATGGTGTGGCAAAGACCAGTGCCAAAGTTTTGGTGTCTACCCATGCTGAAAATATGGGAACAAGATATCATCTAGTCAAAGTTTGCACCACTTTGGTGCTTGTGCTGCTGGGCTTGATAAAGTGAAGAATATTGACACCATCATGTGGTTGGAGAAATCAATTTTCATTGTTGTAAAGTGTGTAATCTGGGGGCAAAAGTTCAATTAGGCAAGAATGAGGCCAATGTGGGACATAGACCTCAGCTGACCATTGTGCACATGGGACAGGACATGTTTGAAAGCAACGCTGCATGCTTGGGTAGGTATCAAAAGGCCCAAGGTGGCTTTTAGAATGCGGAGTTTGATGTGCCCCTGCAGGGGGAGTAAGCGTTGAAGGCCAGCAGTTGGTGGCCAGGTTGGCCCAGCAGTTCAGGTTGCCCACAACAAATGGATCAGGTGTAAGTGGGTGGGAAATTAGGGCTGAGAGGAACTCCAAGTGAGCCTACGCATGAGTCAGGGCGTAAACATTAATGATAGCGTGCACTTCATTGTCCCATAAAAAGAACACGACCAGCACACAACCATTGAGATACAAATTTTGAGATATAAGTTTATGGGTTGCATGTATAAGCACCCCACATTGTGGCGACCAAAAAGAAAGGGAGGGGGGAGCATGGTTGCCCATGTATTCTTGGCGCCGTGTGGACAGTGGGTTTCCTAAATTGCCAGAATGTCTACAGGTAAATTATTTTTAAAAACTCATTTTTATAGCCCATAAAGGTGAGGCTTGAGTCCAGCAATGTTCAATGGCCCCTTTAGTGAAGGAGACCCCATTGCACCTTAGGTGCAATGGGAAAGGCCCCCTTGCCCTTCATGCGCTTCTTTCTCAGCAGCTGCTTATTGCGCATGGGTTTGCAGCCAAGTGTAGGTGTCCTTATGGGTTTCCTTCGCTTTGGGTTTAGTTTCAGGTTTTGTGTTATTTTTGATTTAGGTCAACTTTTTGTATCGAGATGCTCCTGAAGTGCACCATTGGAGATCAACAAAAACTTGAGATATGATTGGATTGAGAGAATTGGTTTTATTTGGTGTGTAGTAACTTTGCGCGGGTAAGTCTGACTTGAACACCTGGTCCGCAGGTTGGTGGGCCCAATTTTATTGATGAGCAAATTCTTGAGTCGCTTCAGCTGAAAAATAAATCAATGTCAGCTTGGGTCTGGGCAAGCGTGATCATGGACACTGCCAAAGCCACTGCCTTGGACGCTGCTCTATGGGCCTGTTTGGCCTTTTTGTGCTTTTGTGGGGACACAGGTATAATAGGATTAGAACACCCCTGCGCAAACACGGGAAAGCGGCATTGGTGTCAATGGTGGGTTCATAATGGGAGTTGGCGCTTCCTATTGCATCTGGGAGAATTTCTTGCTGAGTGATGCCTTCTATGGAAGGGAAGGTGTGTGCTTTATGGCCAAAAGCACGACAATGGTGCAGATTGTGGATGCACTACCCACTGTAACGTGGAACAAGCTGGAGTTCTTCCCATCAATATTGATAACTTCAGTGTGTGGAATTTAAGTTAAGTCTTCTATGATGACCACTAATGGGGTAATCACTTCAATTGCTTTGGCCATGCTAAGCTACAGCATAAACGTGAAGCGCTGCATTTTATAAAGTGTGTAATTATCCATAACATTTTAGTACAGCAAAGAGATAATATTCTAGTTCTGCACGCCTCACCGTTTTAAGGAGATAGGAAAACGTAACAAAAATTAAGTTAGATTTGGTCCAATGCGTGTGCTTCATTTTGACCACCATTTAACCATCCAGGAGATCAACCACAACGCGCACCTGTGAAGCTTCATTCGCTGCTTGTGTGGTTTAAACCTGAGGTCTAACCAACCCCAGTCATAGAATGAGGTGTGATGTACACAATGGCCGGGAAGCGTTTGTCATGGCTTGAGGATGACATGATAATGGGGACAAACACCAAGGATAAAGATGCATGTCAGGAGGCCAAGAGGGTGAAGTTGTCAGGCCTCCCTGACCTCAAACATACCTTGGAACAACGCTGCACTAAGGTGAGGTATGCCCAGGTTGTTTATGGGGATGTGAGAGAAGTTTGGACCTGTATTAAAGCAGGTGCATTAAAACAAACCAGCTTTTTGATTATAAATGATGGTTTTCTTTGTTTTCTCAGGGAACAAGGTCTCAAAACCCATTCGGTTTTTGAAATTTCAAGCTCATGTCAGCCTACCTACAATTGGTAACTCAAGTTTGGTCAATTACCAAGTATAGTACACTGCCCAATGAAAGTGTGCACTTGTTGGTGCACCTCAGCTTAATACCACTTTGATAAATCAATTATTTCCCAAAAATTTTCTTAATTTGTTCACTCAAGACCAATCTCTCTTGTTGGTCAACTTTTCCCCATAATAAAGAACCCTTTGTTAGTTTACATTTTTCTATATCTTATCCTGAGCGAACCTGTACGTGGAAATCTTTGAGGTCTTGTGCAACGTCAGCCATTTAATTTTAACAACTGTAACTCTCTCCTTGGGTGCACTGTTAGGCTGTCCAGGTTCCCTCCAACCCAGGCCGCCTATGCACTCCAGCCCAGAGAATCGCTTGAGTATGAAACCCACTTTAGGGTTCACTCCATCCTTATTGTTAGTCTGGTTTTGTTTCTTTTATCTATTGTTAAACATCCTCGCCCTAAGTTATTACAGCTCATGCACCATCTGTGGGGCTATACTAACTTTTATACTGACGACTAGTTCCCTGGCGTTGGGTCTGTGCACCATTCACCACCACGCTTGGAACAGGAGAGTTATAGACACTATCCTTATAGTGTTTGTGCACATCACCATAGAAATTTTCCCAAATTGCCGTTAAATTAATATCCAGAAAAACTCAAATCCCATGCTCCACTGACAACAGGGGCTGAGAGTGCGTAATTTGATGTATTGGTTGCATTTTGCTTGCCAGGTTAAAATCTCTGGCTAAATACTCACTGCTGTTTTCTTGTTTTTATCTTGGCTACCAGTGTCATCTGGGCTTTTTTGAACTTTAGACGGTGTGAAGACTGACCCTGTGCCTTTTACTAGAGCTTGACCAACCTTTACCTGACATTGGGTGCACACTTATCTCCTCGTAGAGATTATCAAAGTTACCAGTTTTGAATGGAATCAGTTGCAATAAGTGATTGCAATGAGAAAGAAAAGTTTTGAACATTCCCCTTGATTAATTTATATTTATTTGAGACACGCTGACCATGGGACAGACAATACCAATTCAAATTAATAAAGCCCAAAAATTGGGTGACAAGACAAAATAAAATAAAATCTCCAACCAGGTAGGAGCGGAGTGACGCTAACCCACCATGGCAGAGGGGAGGGAGGGTCAGGCGGCTCTTCATAAGGTGCTGGCTTTGTTAGATGCATATTTGATGTAGAAGCATACAAAAGCTGAGAGAAAGGGTGTTGGGGCATCGGCACGGTGGGGTTGGAGGAAGGTAAAATAATGGTTACTTACCTCAAGGTTAGCTTGAAAGATAGCCTCAATTAACTCTGCAACATGATGTCCTGCTTGGATGCAGGCATCTGGGAGTTGGGCCAAGCTGCAATCATTTGCTGGGTAATTTTAGAGGTTGGATTAAATCTTGCTAGGTCTGCAACATGTACAACAGCATTATTGGCTTTAGTAGCCAATTTGGTAATTTTCTCCCGTGCTACTTCAGGGAAATCAGGGGTGAAGTCAATTCTGCTTAGCCCTTCATGGAATTGACTAACTGATTGGACCACTGATTTGTGGAGGTAGTGGCTATGGAGTGAGGCCGCCGCTGCTAATGCAAGCTGTTGGTAACTTTGGAATGGGATTGCATTGGGTTTTAGGAGCATATCGTCTGGGGGAGATGGTATTATCAAAATCAGAATTATAAAATTCAGTCCAATCGTATTCATCTGGGCTTTTTTAACCATATTCATAGTCCTCATTCATGATCATTTGACCTGATTCATTGACCTCATTCAATAGATTCCAAGGTCATTGGTTTACAAGAATAGTGGGTGCAGCAATTTGGGTAGGTGGTAAGATGCGAATGGGTGGGTGCTTGGGTTTAAATGGTGGTCCAGGCCTGACTCTGATTGGTTGGGTTGAGCCATGGGTGGTGAGTGTGGCTTTTTGTTTTGGCGGGTGCTTTCCCATGTTGGCCCATCAAGTGAGAATGTTGGGTGGGAGGGGGCAAAAAAACGCCCCATTCAGATTCTTCTGAAAAGGGTTTTGAAATAGCAACAGGTGATTCTGCATGGGGGCATGACCTTTTAGAGTGGTCAAGCTAAAAACAGTTGGTGAAAATCTGTTGACCGTTAATGACATGAGCCCAAAATAAATTCTCCAGTGCTGCAGCAATGTGAGCATGTGGGGATTTGATGGGCAATTTTAGAGTGATTTGGGATGATGGTGGCAGTGGCTCAAGGGGCAGCAAGGCTCTGCACTAGAATTAATTGTGAATTTGAGGTTGGGCTGAATGCCATAAGCCAAAAGCCCCAACATCAACTAATCATACAAAATTTGGGGTGGGAGATTTGAGGGGAGATTGGCAAATGACACCACCAATGTGGTGTCATCAGGGAGACAAGTTTGGGTAGTGGGGACTGGGGTATTTTTATATATTATAGGGTTCAACGCTGCTGCTTCATCATCATCCTCTGTTTAGAAACCTACCTCAAAATAGCCCTACAAAAGGGCGGAAATTGATAAAGCCAGCCATCACAAAGGCAGTAGTGGCAAGTTTGATTATTGCTTTGTCAGCATATGGAAATAAGCCCCCATAGTCGACATGGAGGCAAAATCAAATAGTGGATCTGGGGAGGGCAAGAGGATGGGGGCAAGTTAAGTGGATGCGTTCAAGGTGGAGCACTAAGTCCCATGGAGGGACAAAATGGCCTGTAGATTTTGGCAGACTATTTGAGCCCATCTGAATGCGTTTCCCTGTTGGGCAGAGAACGCTGGGAGGTGGATTACAGCTGCCCAACACTGAAGCAACAGGAGGCAGATCTGAGGACATCAATTGGATAACAGACGTGGTCAGATGGATGTAGAGAATTTAACCTTTTTTGTAAAATCACTCAAAAGTGAGTTCAAGTGGAAAGAAAATTTCATTTCCTTTCAAAAAATTGCTATAGTTTTTAATGCTTATCTTTTTAGCACTAGTGGTGCCCAACCCAAAAGGGGGAGCCGCTATGCATCTTTAATTGCAAATGGACCAAACAAAGGGATTGTTATAAATTAAAAAAATTCCTAATAGGACTGCTTGAACTCACTTTTGAGCGATTTATTAAAAAAGTGTTTGTTTATCCACCGCCATCTGGCCACGCCCATTTCCTATTTGATGTCCTCAGCTCCACCGCCTGCCACCCCAGTGTGGGGCAGCGGTGCTCCACCACCTAGAATTTTCTGCCCAGCAGGCAAATGCATTTGGATGGGCTCAAACAGCCCACCCACCTTGTCTAGCTGATTTGTCCCCCCTCAGGACTTAGTGCTCCACCTGGCGCGCATCCACCCTTCTCACCCCCATCCACTCGCCCTCCCTCGTTCTGCCATTCGATTTTGCCTCCATGTTGACTATGGGCATTTATTCCCATATGCTGACAAGGCAATTATTGACCTAGCCACTATGGCCTTTGCGCTGGCTGGCTTTATTGACTTCCGCCCCTTTAAGGGCTAACTTTATTTGGGTTTCAAACAGAGGAGGATGCTGCAGCAGTGGAGATTACTCCTTTAATATACAAAAATACCCCTATTCCCACAACCCGTACTCACCTCCCTTTGGACATCACCCTGGTGGTGTCATTTGCAAATCTTCCATCCCACCTCCCACCTCGAGTTTTATATGACCAGTTGGTCATGGGGCTTATGGCTTATGGCACTCAGCCCAACCTCATCTTTGCAGTACCCTCTGGTGCAAAGCGCCTCACTGCCCCTCATGAAACTGCCATCATCATCCCATACTACCCTGCCATAGCCCACCAAATCCCCCCATGCTAGTGTCACAGCAGCGCTGGATCATCTCTTTTGGGCTCAGGTCAATAATGGTCAGCAGATTTGTCCCCTCTGCTTTAGGCTTGACCATGCAAAAAAAGCTTGCCCTCATGCCACTTCCGCTGCCGCAGCTTCAGAGCCCCCTCCGCGGGTTCTGTATGGGGCTCTTTGCTGCCCCCTCCCACCCTCCAATCTCATTTGATGGGCTAGAATGAGAAATTGGCCCCCCCCAAATCCTCCAGCTACATTCTCCCAGCTAAACCCACCCCAGCCAATCAGAGCCAGGCTTGGACCACCCTTTGCACCCTTTGCACCCACCCATTCGCCCACTCCCACCCACCCAACTTCTTATGCCACTATTCTCATAAACCAAAATCCATGGAACCTATTAGCAGAGGTTGATGAATCAGGTGATGTTCTCATTAGTGAGCATTCCGGTCAACCTCTCAGCCAATACAATTATGGTCAGGCTGAATTTTTCCTTCCTAACTTTGATGAAACCCCACCCCAGACATTCACTCCTCGGCCCAATGCAGCCCCCTACCAAAGTGACCACCAGCTCGCCTTAGCTGCAGTGGCCTCTCCTCAGTGCCCAACCCTAAGCAAAGCAGTGGCCCAATCAGTGGCTCAGTTCCAGCTAGGCCTGCCCACCCTCTTCCCCCCCCCCCCCCAACTTCCCTGAATCTACATGCAGCAGCATCTCAAAATTATTTGATGATGCTGAAGCTGCTGTCATGAATGTCACAACGCTTGCCGCATTTAACCCTTCAGCTAAAATCACCCACCACAGTATCTCCCTTTTTGCCCAACTTCCTGAAGCCCACAAAGAATCTGAAGTTCTTGTCACGGCATTTGTTGAAGTGCTTTATTGCGCTAATCTTAATGATGAGGTGGAAAACTTGTACTACGCCGACTTCCACCCCCACTACGCGGATGCCCCAACGCCCTGGCTCTCCACTTTGATCTGCTACTTTAATCAAAATCCCATGATCAGGGCGCATCTGTCTGAGGACCAACCCCTCAACCCCCCTCTCTCTCTCTCTCTCTCTCTCTCTCTCTCTCTCTCTCTCTCTCTCTCTCTCTCTCTCTCTCTCTCTCTCTCTCTCTCTCTCTCTCTCTCTCTCTCTCTCTCTCTCTCTCTCTCTCTCTCTCTCTCTCTCTCTCTCTCTCTCTCTCTCTCTCTCTCTCTCTCTCTCTCTCTCTCTCTCTCTCTCTCTCTCTCTCTCTCTCTCTCTCTCTCTCTCTCTCTCTCTCTCTCTCTCTCTCTCTCTCTCTCTCTCTCTCTCTCTCTCTCTCTCTCTCTCTCTCCCCCCTCACCATCTGCCATGGTGGGTTAGCAGTTTCCGCTCCCCACCTGGTTAGTAGTTTTATTTCTTTCCATTCATTTTTGGTCAGATTTTTTGATTTCAGTATTGTCCATCCCTTGGTTGGCATACCTCAAATAAAGTTAAAAAACTTTCTAATATATCCCCTAGGTTATCAGCCTAGGAAGCCATATCAGAGGGCGAGAAATTTTTGGGGTAACTTTTGTCCAGTGCCCGCTTTAGCTGGTGGACCATGGCGGACAACATAGGGGTAGGGGCAGTTTTTAATACTTATCCATTTTTTCTTTTACCTGTTACTACCATTTACAGCTTTTTAATCTTTCTAACGTTATCTGTGTATTTTACACTAATTTATCTGCTTCTGGATTCTGACATTTCTCTTGTGAATCCATTCTTTTGAGTTATGGTTTTGGTTTATGAAAATCAGGGCACTCAAATTTACAAATTCTGATAGCTACTAAATAGAAAACTTTTGCACTCCCAATCATTTTATAGCCCAAGATATAACCCTCATATATTTCTCTAGTATATGATTCACTTGAAAGTCTAGCCATTCAATTGAGGGTGATTATCTGATGAGCATTATGACTTAATTGTAAGATTTTCTAGCAAGTGCATGCAAAAATTGAGATGTGAATTGGGGGTTTTTATTCAATAAAATCTCCTTGAGGACTCAATCTCTAAAAGAAACTTATATACATGTAAACATAGGCTATACCCTTTGTCAATATAGTTGATTGGATTAAAAAATTTAGCATATTTTAAAATGGCCTACCACTTATCAATGCATCCTCAAAGAGGCTTGGGTAAAACTATATTGAAATTGACACTTAATGAATACAGTCTAGACGTAATTTAAAGCAGGTTGACTTCCCTCTTGGATCCAAGTGCTGGGAATTTGACCTGATGCACACCAACCATTGTTCATCATATGTTAAAATACTAGGGTCTTCGCTGCTTGTTCACTCACTAGCCCTAAGTTTGATAGCTTGCACAGGTTCAGTGTAAAATTTTACTCTAGGTGGATTATCAGCCATCAACCCAGTAACTTATTTACTGCACAGGTTTGATTTCCTTGTGCACTTCATTGCATTGTATAGAATGTATTAATCGATAATAGTATGGAGACTATTATCAGTAGTTAAGATTGAACTATTATTTGGCCCAACGCTTCAGCCAGTATTTTCAATTAAATACTCTTGAAGCTGTACTCGTAGAGATTTGTTTCCTATACTCTTGTCCACCCAATCTTCATTAAGATACCCCGGTGACAGTCTCTCTTGGCCTAACACACAGTCAGCAGCTATCCCTGATTGTGATTCCTTTGTCTATAAATCCTCACTTGGATCTTTACTCTTCTCTCAGAGAGTCTTCCATTATTGCCTTCTGAGATAATATCCTTGATATAGAACAACACAATAGAAGCTGATAGTATAAATATACACCAAACTGATAATATATCTGTAGATTATATTACTTTTGTAGGTAATGTTTTTTATTATAGTAAATCCTAGGGAATTATATAGTGGGGGATTCAGCTGTCTAACCCTCAGTTAACACCTCTTTGATGAAATGGCAGCTGTTGCCATTGAATCACCCATCCTCATCTCAGCAGCAATGGTTTTCCCCATCCTGGCTAGGATTTTGTCATTGGACATTCTTGATACCTCAAACAAAAAGAGTCAGAAAACGTGTACCTAACGTTTTTCTCTCGATCCAAGTGAACCAACCATAATTAGCTAGCGACCTGCTTAGGTAATGGGACTTATTACCCATTATGGCAGGTACTCACCAACCGATCAATTTGTTAGTTGCAGGTGGCATCACTCGCCTCACAACTTACTATTCATTCCCAATCAGTCAGTGATGAAACCCAACTGATCCCAATCAGTACACCTGATAGTTAATCACTATCAGATGCCCCTATTTTGTCAGCAACTCCACCCAATGAGATCTTAGGTATTCATCCAGATCAATCTCCAATGGACACAACCAAGCAAATATCTCAAATTCCCCTAAATGTAGTTCCACTGAAACTAAGGCCAACTGATTTCTGATTCACTTCGCCTTACGGAATTTCGCCTAGCGATACCAGGTAATCTAGTAGGATGGGAATATGGGCAAAAATCCCAACACATCCCCCCTCTTGCCTATATTTCCAGTGAGAAAAGGACCGGGGCATGAGAACACTATTTTGGACACTTGGTTAAATAATTCATTGGTTCAAGCAGAGTACACTCATCATTACTCAACGCTGCTCAGACCTTCAGCATATGGAGATCTTCCTCTTTCTCCTTGCTACCGCCTTCTCAGAGCATGGTCCCCATGACCTTCTGTCATTCTGGGCTGATCAATTTACTCG